>PVHX01000420.1:221677-303529 GCA_004024805.1 Geosciurus inauris | reverse complement strand
GATCTTCAGAGAACTAAGAGGAAAACCATGTCTGTGGTCAAATAACCAGTAGAGATTGTAAAAAGGTGGATTTAATACTGCAGCGGTAGTCAGAGATCAAATAGCGTGTCTCAGAGGGGTCACAGGAGTTAGCATCTGAAAGGTGGGATAAAAGGGGAATCATTGGAAAATTTTAAGATTAAAAAAATAATCTCAATGCAGTCGTAGCCAAATGAGAATTCCTTATTAAGGGAACAAGTAGGCTCAACTGAAGAATTTTTGTGATTTAACGTTTTTTACTTAATCATGGAGAAGGTCAAAGAATAACTTGGAGAGGAATCTTCGACATAAAGCTGAGGAGGCGCTTTTCAGTCTCTGCTTGAACCCCCTCAGGAGCATCCGCAGTTCTTGACTTTGCAGCCCCTTTCCTTCCACCTCGGGATGCCATCCTGCTCCTCTTCTCCTCCTATTTGTTTAGCCCTTTTTTTCCTTAATTGCCTCCGGAGGATCTTTGGCTTTTGGCTGTCTGAACGATTGATTTCCTCCTCAGGATGCTACTGGCTGAGCTAGGAGGGTTGGAGCTGCACCAGTGCTGGTGTGAATAGCCAGCACCGGGCTATCTGCATCCATTAGAAAAGTTACAAGCGATTTCTACTTGGTAAATGATAAGTGATTTGAGGACCTTTCAAATGAAAACTCTCCTAATTAAGTTTTCAGACTCACAATGAAAGTGTCTGACAAACTGCTTTACATTTTTAGTAAACTATATTTTATCAGACCAAAATATGCCTCTCCCACTTCAGTGTCCTCTGTCCCTTCTCAGTAACCGTAAGCAAACTGAGACCATATGTTCTACACTATCTCCTAGCTATAACTCCACTGGCATTAATGGGGTTAATGTGCCCCGCGTCTATAAAACTGTTTTACATAAATGTATTTACTCGGTAAAGAACATGCGTTTCTTAAGCTCATAATAATAAACTGCCAACCGTCCACTAAATGGTGCTCATGCACGACATCTCATCTTTCCATTAAGTTGAGGCTTCCTCCTGTGTGTCTCAATGCTCAGGATGACAACGCACATTCAAGTGGATTTTCACTGCAAAATAATGATGAACAAATAAGACTTTATGAAGATTACAAACATAATAGCAGATATTAGCCATCACATAGGCCGTTTGAAATTAAATCTTTCATATAGATTACCTATATAAATAATAGTACTGCTCTTCTGTAGTTCTGTCACATCTAGGGTAAGTATTGCCTGCTTTCCCTAAATGATTGCTTTCATATCCATTGAGAATGCTTTTAACTGCAAGTAACAGAATACTTGGCTGATAGTGAGTTAAACAATAAGGAAATTTATTTTACATAATAAGCAGTCTGCAGAGAGGAGATAGTTGCTGGTTTGACAAGTAGCTACCAGAGACTAGACTAAGACATTATCTTTCCTGTTTTCATTTTTTTCCCTCATGATTCCAAAATGGCTGCAGCAGCATAAAGGTCCCTAGAAAGAAGAAAAGGTACAAGAACAAAAGTGTTTTTTTCTTTTTGAGGCTTTCTTCCCAGGAATTGAAGTGCCTTATCAGACTTATTCTGATAACCAGTTCCCTTCATCCTGTGCTCTCCCCAGAATTTATCATGATGGAGGGAAAATGGAGTTATCATGGTCATATTAGATCAGCCGTGATTCATTCCCTGAATCTGAACTAGAGGTGGTCTTCTGCACTGTCAAGGGAATGCTACTTACTACCTGAATAACCCAGAATCTATTAGTGACAATACAGGAAATCTCTGCTGGGTAGACAATAAGCAATGAGTAGCACCTGCCACTATGGTCTTAGCACCTAAAAAAGCAACTCAAATGAAATTATCCTTGTGAAAATAGAGATGATAGAAAAACATGCCACATTGACATACAAGGCCTTGGCAGGTGTAATTGTGTGCTTTATGCACTAAAGCAAGCTAATTGCTAGTCCAGTCTTCTAAGTTCTTCTTGCTATACTCCCCTGGACCTCAGTGAGTTTAACCTTTACCCACTAAAATCTTCTTAAATGCCAATTAACTGATCTATTCCAGCAGGCAACATTTTTTCAGCATTTTCCTTTTTCTTGATGTTAATAGTAAAGCAAAATAGAGGATAAAATTTCACTTAGGACTTTGGGACTCTTGCTGCAGGCTGCTTGGTCAAATGAATGCATCGCACATCTTGACAAAGCAAAGCGTGTGTGATATCAGTTTACATTATGTTTTGTTCTAGCATCTTGATTAAAAACCAGTTAGCTATGAGCCCTAATTCATTTCATCAAGGCAAAGTATATTTATTATAGCGAAACAAACACTTCCTACAAAAAGGAACTATATTGTTCATTCGGGAGAAACATAAAGCCGGGTGCTACAGTATATCATTTTTCTATTTTTCCTCTTTCACGTATTAATTTATGAGTCTGTATGCACACAGTACCTTGATTTGTGCAAGTTATGTGGATTCTAGGCTGCTTTGTAAATTTCAGGTCTACATTATGCATATTTTAATGAAAACGAACTATGAGTCACGGGGACAGCTCTGGTTCAGTCTTGTCGCACTTCCAGATGTGCACCTGGTCCTTGATTGTGTCTCACATGGAAAGCTAGTGGGCATCTTTTCTGGGGCATCTTGTTAATGAATCAAGATACAGTAAGATGGACGCTTTTAAAAAGTAGAACTGTAATTATGGTAATCTGGCCGAATTGCTTCAAAATGGAAAATAAGCTTCTCACTGCTGAAACCTGAACGTGTGTCTCGCTCTAATCTGCTGTTGTCTTGGAACCTGGCTGCTTATGCAGTGCTTTCACCTTCTGTTGCTTGTCGAAGTGCCAACTTCTTTCCCAAAGGTGTTCAGTGACTAATGCTTTGGTTACAAGCCAGAATATTTTATAAACGTCTATTTCTAGGCAGCTCTTCTACAAGTCTTAATTAGACTTTAATGTCAAGCTGAAGTTCACTTTTAGAACCTCTCAGGCTCCGTCAGTTTTAACACATTTACGGGACAGGAGGGCTATATAGGACGGCTGTGTTGCTACACACCTCCTGGTTCCCGATCGGTGTGTACCACCAAGCAGATGTGCACCGCCTTAACCCAAAGGCTGCAACAGGAATGAGTAAGTCCCAGCCGTTGCCCATGTACCAGGAGAGCACACCATCACTCCATCAGTTCCTCCTCCCTGAAATGACAGCCAGGGTTAGGATACTGCTTTATTAGTTATTCCACATTCTTCAGCACAATCTAGCTTCTCAAACCCAAGGATCAGAAGCTAGAGATGGCACCCACAGAAGTGCTCTTCTTTTTTTTTTTTTTTCTCTTCCATGTTTAGAGTGCGTGGAATTAAAAAGAACAGGCATCCCTTTCTCTAAAGCTGCATGACTTCTGAGGACAAATGACTGCCTTCTGTGCCATCTGAAGCAGTGAAGCCTCTATTGTCAGAATAATACAGCGTGGCTTTTAATTACATACAGTAATATTATGTTGTATTTGACTTTAAGTTCTCATTAGTTAGATTGTTCTATAGCAGAAGGCAGCCCAACTTTCTCTGCAAAGAGACAGTAAATGTCTTAGGCTTTGGGAGACTGAAATCTCAGTCTCTGCGACTCAGTTGTCATTGAAGTGCAAGAGAAGAGTGTCACTTTGTTCCAATAAAATTTTATTTACAAAACCAGGCATAGGTATGAATTTGACCTTTAGGCAGCAGTTTGCAGACACCCCTACTCTATGATATGCTTGCTTTTTCTATGATGATTATATCTTTATATTTTGTTATGTTACAATAATTCCTTCTAGTATATTTTGTTGCTTCAATCTAGTTTGTTAGTATCATTTTTATGCTGGTTGTCAAACCAGGATTCAGGGATTTTAAGGAATTAATCCTAGATTTAAAAAACAAAACATACATATTTTTTATCAGCTCCCAGATAGACAGATACACAGAAAGGAAGGAAGAGGAGGAGATATGCTCAAGTGCCAATGTAAGTTAACTTAGAGACAATTTTGAGTTTAAAAAGCCACATACAGAAGAACAGATACATTAAAGATTACTCAGATATCATTTAGATGAAATATAAAAATAGACAACACCAGATTTACTGCTAAAAATGAATTCAGTGGGTTGGGACAGTGACATGGGGGGTGGGACCCAGCATTTTTCCTGTGTAGTTAATATATTTTTCTTGATCTGGGTACCAGTCTCATGCATGTATTCAAGTTTATAAAAATTGGGCTGTAGACTTAGGTTATATGCTCTTCTCTACACACATACTTTAACAAATTAAGTTTGAAATGGAAGAAAATCAGAATAAAAGGAGAAGAACTTTCATGTATTAAATGAACTGTTCAGTTTATTGGAGGTGTATTCTTAGAATTACAGAAGTGGGAGCAAACGTGCAGAATTATAATTTTGTTTACACATTCTCAGGCTCATGAGGATTGATAATACTGAGTGAATAATTTCTAGTAGTGGTTTTGCCAGGATCACATGATGATGCTAATTTGATCATTTCAGAGGTTTATCAGCAGTAGTAGAATGCAAGGTTTTAGGGTGGGGCACAGATCACAGGAATGTGGTAGCGCTAGATATTTACTTTCTTATCTTAGTGAAACATTTGAAATTTGTGTACCTCACAGAACAGATAAACATGGCTACCCAGCTATAATTTGATGAAATTTATATTGTTTCATAAACATAAAAGTCATTCACTTATCCAGTAATTCCCTGTTTTTTTATTTTGCATATCCCCTGAGTGTAGCCCAACACATTTGTATGTTCAGTGTTTGTATCTGTGCCCATGAATATTATACACTGTGTTTCTAGGTTCTGAGAAAACTGTGATAATTATGATCCAGTACCTTACCTTCAAGAAAACAGTCCAATGGTGAGGGGAACCAGACAGAGATTTGACATTGTGATGATACTATCTTATAGAAGCACCCAGGGTGACTTTGGGTGTGTGTGTGGGGGGGGGGGGACGCCATCACCTTGCACCTGCTAGGAGAAAGCAGAGCAGGGTACAGCTGGAGGACTTCTTAGTGTCATTGGTGTTGAAGCTGAATCTTGAAGAACAGTTCAGGTTCTCCAGGTGCATGAAGAGGAGAAGGTGATAAAGGCATAGAGAGAGCATGAAGCAAGACACGGGACATCTTGGTGGATTTGTACCCATTTGTAGGTTAATATAACCAAATTAAGGAAATAAATTGGCAGTGGAAAGTGAGGCAGGGCCAGCTCTTGGAGGCTTCACATGTCAAGCTAAGAAGTTGAGACTCATCTCAAAAGTACTTAGGCTACTCAACATGCATTGTGTGGTTTGCTTTTTTGAAAATTACCCTCTGGCCATGTGACAATTGAAGAAGAGAAGGGTTTGAAACAGAAATCTATTAGGGGTATAACACAAATTAACTCAGGCTAAATCATGACATTTTTCAGACTTCAATTAATATAAAAGCAAAGAACAATATCCCTTTACAACTCCCAAGCAAAAGTGGTTCCCTTCCCTGGACTCCCAGAGCCCTTTGTTCATAACTTCCTCATATATTTGTTTGCACTTATATACAAATATATCCTTTGCTATATCAGCTCATGAGGGAGTGAAGTGTGTTCTAATTTGTTGTTTTAGACAGCATCAGACATAACACCTGATTTATCATACAGAAACTTTTATTTATAGTCAGTCATTCATGCATCTTCAAGTAATAAATAAAAGCAGAAATTTTGAAACATGTTCTTATCCTTATATATTCTTAGTCTTTAATAATTTCTCAAACAACTAATAAGTGCTGTACTGTGTTTAATATTTCCATGAGTAGTTTCTTCAAATACTAAGCTTCTATATAAACATTAACCAGAATGGCACAATTTTGACATCATTAAAGAAACTTCAGATTTCTAAAATGTTAAATGAATATTTACCTGTTTTACTGTTATGAATATCTTCACCTGATTATTTACTTTGGGTCAGATCCTTCTCTATTTTCAATGAATTTTCTAATTTTTAAATACTAGATAGCAAGAATTTGCTATCTTTGACAAAAGCTTATAAAATCATAACATGTTGTAACTGAAAGGTTTCTTTTGCATTAAGCTGTTCTCTTTCACTGGAAAAGAAAATGGGCTGTGTAAAAACCTGCAGTTGCTTTGAGATTTGAGAACATGCTAACTGTGGCCTTTGAATCAGTTCCTTAAGCCCAAAGTTCCTCATATTTAAAACATTCTGAGGATTTCATGGAATGTACAAGATCTGAATAGTACATTGTATTGATGGAGTGGCCAAGGCCAAGGCTTAGAAATGCTGAATGACACCCCAGTCCAAAGAACTGGTATAGTGCTAGCATTTGAACTTACATGTCTGCATTTAAAGCAGTCTTCTCTTCACAATTCCCAGGATGGTGGAGTGTTTCTGCAATTTTATTTCTAATTTGGCCTGGTTATTGTACAGGTTATTGTACAGGTGATTGACCAGCCTACCTCAGAAATTAATTCTAGTCCAGTAGATTTTAGTGACATGTTCCTGCTGGGCATAGCATTTCTTACCACGCCTTCCTCACTTCCATGCAAACATGCCCTCTGTTTTCTCATTCTCCTTTTCTACCAGTTCTCCCTTTTTCCTAACCTTTTGGTTTAGACAGCAGTTAGTTCAATGTCTATCCAAAGAGTGAAAAAAAGAGTAAAAATTGTGTTGCTTTTAGAAAACTTTGCAAAGTAATGAGGAATATATTAAAAGTGCTGAAGAAGTTAGATGGAAAAATAAACCATAAAGACTATTTCATTGTAATTAAAAAGCTTTTCTTTGTTAATAACCAACTATATTTATCTGAAACTTGATGAATTCCTTTTAAATCTTATGGGGTCGTTTCCATGGTTGATATTTTTTCAAAATTAATGAATGTTCAGAATAAATATTATAGACATGTGAAGATGGAATCTTTATTTTATAATTAAGAACTAAACAATATTACTTAATTTTTAGGCCATATCAAAATAAAACCTATCTTGCTGTTGGGGGTATGAAGACGCTAATGTTGAACGTGTCCTTGTTTAATGCTGGAGATGATGCATACGAGACTACTCTACATGTCAAGCTACCCACAGGTCTTTACTTCATTAAGATTTTAGAACTGGTAAGTATTAAAAATCGATGTTATCCTCTATCTATGTACAATGAATCAATTTACACTGTTAACATGTAAGCCTAGATAAAACAAATAAAAAATAAAAATAAAAAAAATCACAAGGGCACAACACACATATATTTTATTTTAATTTTAAAAAAACATAAGTGCTAATACACCAGAATTTTTAATATTCAGACTTATCACTCAGACTGTCAGTCATTTCAAAACCTCCTCCATGCCCTTGATCAGAAAGGCAAATTCTTTGATATCTAAGTCCAAAGGCATCAGCTTCCAGCTCCCTGGTGCTATGAAAAAAGGCAAGTAAGGCACTGTGACAATGCTTCTCTTGTTTAGGGTCCTTGCATGAGCAGGACCTCATGGTCCTCCATGCCAGGCACCCAGAGTTACTGCTCTTCATTTTAAGTTCATGCTGTCTGCCTGCTTCCCACAGGACTTCTAATATGTCAGAAGCAGCAAGCAGTCCTCCACAGATTCTGAAATCTCACTGTCAAGCCATGTTTTAGACAACAACTTTTCTCACAAGAATTTAGAGTACTTGGAGGTCTTTCCTTACCACTGTGCCTCAGTCTCAGTCACTTAAACTCATCAGTGAGATAGTAATAAGGTTGGGTTTCAGAGAAAAGCCTCAATTACTTTCTTCTGATTTCTCTTACCTTTAGCAAATTTACCTGCATCATATCCAGGGACCACCTCTTCAAACCAAGGGCTTTTGAGCCAGACCTTTAACCTCTCACAAATGTCTATTAACCCCTTTCTCTAGAGCATTGGGAACTTATTTCAAAAGAAAAGAGTTGGAAAACTCCATGTATTCGTGGAATATGTTTTTAAAACATACCAATTGTTATTAGAGTTATTGTGATTAAGTACCTTCAACATTTTCACATACCAGACAGAAACATGAACCTTATGTATGGATCCCTTTCATTCTGATTGTTCAAGGAACTAGACTTCAGATTAAATGGGAAATATATCAGAGTGAATGAAAACTACAGGTCTAGAAGATTTGTGTGGAGAATTTATATGAATATTAGGATACACACATGTACTAACACCCTTTATTTATATTTCTATTTATCCTCAAAGTAAACAGAAAATTGTTTCCGAGGAAAGTAAATACTCCCAGGATGACTTGCTTTTCAAAAATCATCCCTAAACATATGTTATAAATGTCTTATTCCCTGCCTACCAAAACCAGTCATTTCTTTTTTTCCTTTAGGAAGAAAAGCAAATAAACTGTGAAGTAACAGATAATTCTGGCAAAGTGAAACTTGATTGCAGCATTGGTTACATATACGTAGATCATCTCTCACGGGTAAGCATGTAGCATTAATGGTTTCTATTTACTAATATGATTTTGTATTTTTCAATTCTATTCTGCTTATGTGTGTGTATATATTTTTATTTATTATTTATTTTTTATGTAGGGTAGATAGCTAAGTGATGCAAAGAAAGCAAAACCAACCAGGCCTGAGATCTTTGAGCTTTGTGTTTATATTCTTGGCAATGCTCACTGTTTATGTCGAGATGGGCCAGTGAATGTGTCAATCAGAATTCTACTCCCCCCCTCCCCTGCTCCCCCTTCCCCAACACTCCCCCCACCCACCCCAGGTGGCCCTGTCTGCCAGGCATGTTACCTCTGCTGTATGAAAAGGTGTTTTTTGGCAAGAGTCCTCATTCAAGTTGTTAAAGCATTTCTAATTTTGTCCGTCTGGACCTGCCTGTCTTTACATTTAGAGTTGGCTTTGTTTCTGAATGTCACTCGTAGAAATACTTGGATTTGAAAATTGCCATAACGCTAACAGTTTCCTTATATCTTACTTCCAAGCGAGGGTAGTGTATGCCTCTAGAATAATTTCAATTCTGTGTCCCATAAAAAAAAACTACTATAATAAATTGAGATGACAAAATAATGTATTTTAGATTATTTAAAAGTGGCCCTTTCCTGTATATGTTTTGCAGATAGATATTAGCTTTCTTCTGGATGTGAGTTCACTCAACAGAGCAGAAGAGGACCTCAACATCACAGTGCACACCTCCTGGTATATCACATTATAAAAAATAAATAAATAAAATTTACTAGAGAAAATGCACCCCTGTATTTTGAGAGAGGTTTTAGGAGAACCATTGATCTGTGTTCCATTAATTGTAGAACAAAACTTCTCTTTCATGCTTTGTTTTTAAAAAGAAATAGGATTAGAAGCAAATGACAGCAGCTTAAGTAATGAGAGCAAAGTTCTATTAACTCCATCCTGAATTTCTTTTTTTTACTATCACATTTGCTTTTATCCCCCAAAAGCACTAGTTAAGCCTCTAAGTCTATTAGGTATATATAGTATGTAATTAGTTCTTTCTGAAGATGATTTTTGTGCTTGATGGATTTAACAGAGTATTTTCTATTTTTGTAGTGAAAATGAAGAAGTGGACAGCCTAAAGGATAACAAAGTGACTTTAGCAATACCTCTGAGATATGAAGTTATGCTAACTGTTCATGGGTAAGTAGATACAGAGGCTTGTGGAAAGTTTAGAGGGAATTTCAATTCCATTGCTGCTTATATTAATGACAGAATCATATTTAGAAAATCAAAAGGATACTCAGTACTTTATCTCAGTGTTGCAGTTCCTGGCTTCACTTTTCATTATTTTACTCTATAATCATCACTGATACTATATCCAACCCCAGCCCAGCTGGTGGAAGAGCCCCTCTAAGCTTCTAGGAGAGCATAGTCAGCCTTTCAGTTGTACACTATGCGATCCAGAGACACCCAGAGTCATGCAGCATGCAGTTTGCATGAACATCCCCAGTGCCTATGGCAAGTGTGAAATTTAAAGAAGTGTGAGCTTGGCCAAAGTATCACTCCCCAGAACCCACATCTACCTGTGCAGCAAATTGACCGAGACATGGCTGCATGGTATTCCTAGCCCACTCTTTACACCCGTGAGATTGGAGTTCTGCAGCCAGCCCTCATGCCATCATTCATTGCTTCCTCATGAGTTTACTAATTATGGAGCTGACTGCCCTGATTTAGGAAAGTGTGCGCAGAAAGAAAGAGAGAGGATTAAGACAATCTGTAATGGCTTTACTGGAAATTATTCAGACTATTAGTCTTTGTTTAAAGCCACATCTTTAAAGCACTAGAAGATACAAGAAACAGGACAAAATAAATACAGAGCTTTACTTGTTTTGCTAAATATAAACAATCTTCCAATCACTTTAACTACCCATAAAGACAGAATCCCCTGACATAGCATAACATGCCAGTGTCCAGTGGAATTCAGTATTAAGTTTGTGAGACTGAACAGGAAAAAGGTGACTGCATGGGTTTTGAATGTTTATCTCACTGCCTCACCCAATTTTCTTACATTGAGTACACTCTAATTTTTCTATTATATGTGTTTTATTATTTGGAGCAAGGAGTATTCTACAAATATTGAACTTCATAAGATGATGCCATTTGATTATTTCTCATTTCTTTCCTGTTTAATGGGTCTCTAATTTGGTATTACCTGACATTAGATGCCAGATAGAATCATGGAGTAGGATGAGCCTCTATTCTTAGATAACTATATACATGTCTAATCACAGGTTTAGAAAGGAGGTAACTTGTATTCTGAACAAAAACTTACCATGCTTACCAGTATTTGACTTGTTTCCCAGATTTGGGGTTCATTACAAGTAGCCAGCAAGAATTGGTGATGAAAAAGAACTCAAATATAGGTTAGATTGATGTATAAGAGCCCCAGTGGAAAGCTGAAGATTTATCCCATAGTTACCAAATTAGCATGAATCATTAAGGGCTGAAGAGAAAGAATGGTTAGTTAGTAGAGTGAACCAGGCAGGGTTGGGGGAGGTAAGCGGAGGTTATTGGTGAGAACAAATGTTGTCACTCAGGTCAGAGCACATGGCTTTCTAATTTTATTACTTTTTAAATTATCACCAAGAAACCAAAAGTATTCCATAGTATAGTTTATAGTGTGTTAATTGGGCTATAACGCACTTATAAAGATTGTTTATATTGCCTCTTCAAAGAAGACAGTTAAATAACTTTGATTTTGTTTCTAACTTTGATTTTGTTTCTATCAGGTTTGTGAACCCAACTTCATTTGTGTATGGATCAAGTGAGGAGAATGAGCCTGAAACATGTATGGCAGAGAAAATGAACTTCACTTTCCATGTAAGCAAAGTTGATTGTGTGGACATTTGTAGCAAATGTGAAGGATGTTATTGATGAGTTGTTCTAGGGAACATCCCATCCCCACCATGGCCTCAGCACTGGTTCATTGCAGGGCTATGCCCAGGCTGCTGATGCTCTTCTCCTTTTTCTCTTATCCCTGGTACTCAAGCCCTCATCTCCTTACAGGAAACGTGGGAGGGCATGCAGGAAAAGAAGTAACACATGGAACAGGCAAACTTAGGGGGTGAGCCGAATCCACTGGAGATACATACAAGGGAGTTAGGCTGGGTGAGGACATCTTTAGGGGGAAATCAGTGAAATCTCTTTTTGATTCAAGCTTTATAATAGCCCTGACATTACCAGGTAAAGTAATATGCTGCCTCCTTCTTTCCATTTAGGATCAACTTGGTCAGCATTTTAGGCCACAGGCTTATGACCTGTAACAAGCACTATATCAATTATTGAATAATCTTTTTAAAAAGTAAATATTATCATGATCTATAAGTATTAATATACTAATATAAAGCTTTTTAAATGAAATGTCTAATGTCAAACTGAAATTTTGGTTGCATCACAGGTGTTGATGAGTAAATAATGTCTACAAAAATATTTTGTAATCAAAAGCACTGTCCAGACACTTTTAGTTACATAACAACCTATAGGATATGAGTTTTGTATTAGGTATATTTTATAAAATGCTTTTCAAAATGTTTGAGAATTGCTTGTGGTACTTAACCAAACTGAAGATTACTGTACATATCTGTGGAAAGAATGAAATCCCATAAATTCTATATCTATTCAAGCTTTTGTTATACTAATGTGTAATAATGTCAAAACCATTCTTTAAAGTCCTAAGAAATGCTTGTCAGAATTCCGTGGGGGGTTTGCACTTTGATAAAACAGGAACCAAGCTGGATTCTAGAATGACTGCTTTTAAGTTTAATAATTATTTTCTAATTTACAATGGAGTAAATCAGATTTGAGAAATGCAATTTGAAGTTGTGGTGAGTCTGTTCAAGTATGTAGATGTTCTTAGAGGTCTGAATGTTAGTAGCCTAATTGCAATTTACATTTGTTATTTCCTGGCATCAGGAAGACCTGGTCTGTAGTCCTAGGTGCTGCTGGTTACCCATTGCTGATGTTTCTTGCTGCAGAAGCTCTGTGGCCTAACAATTACCACCTGTCCCAATCTTGGGACAATTCTCTTCATCTATGTCATATGTATTCAGGTCTGTGACTCATCCTTTCTCATGCAGGTATTGCTGCAAATCTTCTTTCTGACTTACAGGTTTTATAATTAAGCTTTCACTAGGCAATAATTTGGCCCAATGTCTTTCTTTGGGGATCTGTATTCCCCAAATTTATCAGTAATGAAATATCATCCCCTTATCATTGTATTTTCTTAAAAATCCAGTAGTATACCATTTTCCAATTTTCTGTATGCATTAGCATTAGCATTATAATTACCCTGAATAAAAGTGCATTTTATTCACTTACTGCCAATGATCATTCTCTTAGTATATTTTGTGGAAACATCATAGGATTTAGAGATAGCATACCAAGATCTTAACACTTGCCACTCTTTAGCTTTCATCTTGGGAACATCACGGATACCCCTTAGTTTTTTCCTTAGCTGGTGAATAGTAATGTGTTAGCCCACCTCACAGAATAATCATGAGAAGTAGGTGATCGTGTTTTAAAAATGTATAATGTGGAATGAAAATATATTAATAAGAATGCTAGTGAAGAGAGTTTGAAATTACTAACAAACTTTTAAAATTCTCAGCATGGATATTCTGTCTCTTTGCCTTGTGGCTGCCAACTACAAACCTCCACAACTGTAAATCTTGCATGGTTGCCTAAAAGCCCATTGATTTCTGTTCTTAATTCATGAAAAATATTTTTAAATTGTTTGAATTTTTTTTCCTTATCAGGTTATCAACACTGGTATTAGCATGGCTCCAAATGTTAGTGTGGAAATAATGGTACCGAATACTTTTATTCCTCAAACTGATAAACTGTTCAACATTTTGGATGTCCAGGTAAAAATGTGTTTCATCTGACCTTTATTAGGTGCCTTAAATACTAAAAAAAAAGCAAACCAAGCCTTTATTCCAAGTCATATTGCTAAGATGGAGATTTCTGTTAACTTCTAGATGCAGCTATGAGTTCACCATGCATTGCATATACTTTGAACATTATACATTGCTTTAGAACTGTAGAATAACAGTGAAACCTCTGCATTTGACCTATAAATTAATACAGCTTTCTCCCTATCTTTTCTGAGTAATTATTTTAGGATACATTCTTTGTGATGTGGACCTGTGGAAGTAATTTAGTTAGTAGAATTTTCTATAAATCTTGAAGCCACTGTTGGGAAATCAGGAATAGAGCTTTTTTATAGGAAGCAATATTTACATCATTAGTTCCAATTTTATCTCATAATATGAAAATAAGGAATCACAATATCACTTAAATATGGTTGACATATGATTTTTTAAAAATCTTGAACTGGGCATGGTGACATATACTTGTAACACCAGCAACTCAGAAGACTGAGGAAGGAGGATCGGAAGTTCAAGGCCAGCCTCAGCAACCTAGTGAAGCCCTAAACAACTTAGCGATACCCCATCTTAAAAAACAAGGGCTGGAGATGTAACTCAATGGTTAAATACCCTTGGGTTAAATCTCCAGTACCAAAAAAAAAATTCTAGAATTAGATAGATTGTGCTATTGTTTCAGGTATACTTTTAGGCTGATTTTTAAAGGTCATTTTTCTCATTTTTCATACTTTTGTAAGGTTAAGGCCATTTTGATCAGCTTAGAACTTATCCAACCTTCCATAACTTTTCTGGGCTTTTATATGTGCTTTTGCCACAGATTTCTCCCAAATAATTCTATCAAAACTGTTTTCACAATTTCAGATGTCGTTAATATGTTTTAGAAAGATAAGCAATTTGGACTATTATAACCACATTTTATTCCTTCCAATGTGAAAAGATAATTTCCTTGCTTTCTATATTTATAGACAACTATTGGACAATGCCATTTTAACAATTATGAAAGACAGTGTGCCTCAGAGGTGCAGAGGGGTGCAGTGGAGACCTTGAAGGGCATATTCAAATTCTTGTCGAAGACTGACAAGAGGCTATTGGTAAGTTTGTTCTTCAGGTTGCAGCTTTTGCTTTCCAACAGAAGTGAAACACTTCAAACAAATCAATGGCTATGAGCTGTCATCTGAATGGGAGGAGACAGCACAACTTTAGTCTTGCATATAAGGCACAAGCATGATTTGGAGAGGTGAGGTCTTGCATATAAGGCACAAGCATGATTTGGAGAGGTGAGGTAAGCATGATTTGGAGTGGTATGGCAGAATCAGGGTTAAATATATATCATACAATTTGATTATCTGAAAGGCATTCTAATCTGCTTAGGACACCAAGTCACCCAGTCTTTGTAGCACAAGATTTTCATTCTTTTCGTCTTAGTTTATGAAAAGAAACTGGGGAAGAAATCATCACCTTCAAATGATCCAGGTTTTACGACAAACATAGAACACGTAACTTAGAAGACTTTAGAACTTTAGAACACTAAACAAGACTCTGTTTAGGCATCTTTTTTTTCCATTCTGTTCAAAAAGGATGTTACTAATAAAGATGAAAACACATGCTCCAGTGTTAACACTGTATTTCTGTTGTAATTTGCAAAACAAACATTTGTGTTTTATTTAAAACAAGGTAAGTTTTTTAGTGCCCCAGAGAAAGCAGATGTTTAATTCCATGTTTACAGAAAGACAGTTTTCTAAATGCCACTAAAGGGATACTTAATTTTATATAAAATATTTACACAGGTTTTTAAATGTTGAAAATTTTATTCTTTTCAAGTACTGCATGAAAGCTGATCCACACTGTTTAAATTTCTTATGCCATTTTGGGAAAATGGAAAGTGGAAAAGAAGCTACTGTTCACATCCAGCTGGAAGGCCGGTCATCCATTTTGGAAATGGTACGTCCATGTAGAATTTATAAATCCAATCATCTTATAGAAGCAGGATCATATGAAGGTTGTCAACAAATTAAGGTATACATATTTTGGAAAAACAAATTTCATTTTTATTTACCACTCTAACTATCTAAAACTATGGAATGATTAGGTGGTTTAGTTTAGAAAATGTATAAACCAGCCTATGAAACTTATTGACTGTCTTAATATTTCATATAACCTTAAATTATGCTTAAAATCTAATAAAGATGTTCGTAAAATTAAACATATCATAATTTCTACAAGAGATTGAATTAAATACATCTTGGACTGCTTCCTATTGAAGTGTGTATTTTTATGAAGAGTACAGTGAGATAAGACTAGTTTTTTCAGTTTCCTCATCTTTTCAATATCTCTAATCTCAGTAGTAGTGCAGATTTCTTTTAAAGGTTCTTGGGATTGAATCCTTGGTTTCTTTATTACTGAGCCACATCCCCAGCCCAAAGGAGATGATTTTCGTTCAGTGCACATAGTAAGCCAAAGGGAATGGCAGCTTTTATGTGTTAAGTAGAATCACCACATAGTGTCAAGAAGAAGAAACATCAAAAAGATGTACATTTAGTTTCATCTGTGCTAAAAAGTCACAGGACCATCAGCAAGTCTTTTAACCATGTTTAGGTTTTTCAACAGTGGGCATTACTGGCATTTTGGACCACATAGGGGTTGTCCTGTGCCTTGTAGGGTATTTAGTAGCCTCCTTAGCTGCTATACAATAACAGATGCCCATAGTACCACTGCCCAGGTTCTGATGGTCAAACATGTCTCCAGACATTGCTGGCTATCCCCTAAGGGACAAATCCTCCTTATTAAAAACCACTGGTTCTAGATACTTTTATTTCCAGCTTGAAAGTTTAAAGTAACCTTTACACAGCAATTGTAGCTTTTGAGGATCATAGACTTCTTTAATATTCTTAGCACACATGAAAATAGCTCTGAATCTAGAAAGCTCCAGATATTCCCAACTCCATGAATTCTGGATTATAAAGTACCTGTTTTAGATACCAAAGTTCCTCCATAGATTAAAATTTAATAAAATTAATAAAATTTTATATTAATTTTATTATTAGTGATAGTCCAAATGTATTTCATTCAGAAAAAAAATCCCAAACAAGATTAATTTGAGGACATATTTATCAGGTGAAGAAAGTTTTGTTTGTGGTTGAAAATTTAATCTCTGAAAAATTACATTAGTAACAAACCTCTGACAGTCTAACAAACACTATTTCAATCAAGTTTTCCACAGCACAGCCCTACTTACTAAAAGTGTTTCAAGGAAATGATGCCATATAAATTTATGCTGTGACCACAACTTTAGAGCCAAAGGGAAGCATTACATTTAATTACAATTAAATTGAGGAGGAAGAAGACAAAGCATGGAAACATCTAGATAGTAAAGACCATGAGAAATTAATGTCTTGATGAAATAAAACAATCAGGTGACAATGATTTTGTTTTTAACACAGGATGCAATTTCAGCACTCAAGTTTGAAATAAGAGCAACAGCTTTTACAGAACCACATCCAAGAGTTATTGAGCCAAACAAGGATGAGAATGTTGCACATGTAAGTTACCCTTTTAACTGGTCCACTGCAGTTAGATGTTCATAATTCCTTTTGCATACCTGAGTCAGAAAATCAATGTCATAGAGGACCTGGAACATTTCATTAAGAGGTGGCATTTTACACAACTGGCAGGAGGAAATGACAGAGAGCTCTGTATGGAATGAATCAGGTAGCAGTGAGAACAGAATGAACTGGAGCAAGAGTCACAAAACCCATTTCCCTTCCTGTTCCTGCTAGTGTTTCCCAGGGCTGTGTTAAATCAGCAAGAGAAGGGGTGGCTAGTTTTAATTATTATAGAGGGTTAGAAGGAGTTTCAAAGTATCTAACTGGTGTTTCTTTATTTTGATTAATTCACATAGGTTCTACTGGAAGGAGTACATCATCAAAGACCCAAACGTCATTTCACCATAGTGATTATTTCAACTAGTTTGCTACTTGGACTTATTGTACTTTTATTGATTTCATGTGTTATGTGGAAGGTAGGTCTTTAAAAAATGCTATTTTTTCAAAGCAAGCATTATCTCCCAAGTTTTTTGAATATATAGTACTATTCTCAAGTATCCAAACTATAATACTAGTTCTAAAAAAATTTCAAAAGTAAAGATTTATAGAACATTGTGTATTATGTTTAATATCAATTAGGGGAGGGTCTGAGAAGTCCTGTATTAACAGCAAAAAATGCTTTTTTAAACCAATATTTTCAACGGATTTTCACTAATTTCACCTGGAACATAGTTTAAGAAGTATTAGTGTTGACTCAGTGTAGCATGTTTATAACTATTCACAATTATTTAATTTTTTCAGGCTGGCTTCTTTAAGAGACAATACAAATCTATCCTACAAGAAGAAAACAGACGAGATAGTTGGAGTTATGTCAACAGTAAAAGTAATGATGATGATTAAAAACATTACAAGAAAACATGATTTTTTTCTCAGATTCTTCCATGTACTCCTTTGCTTTGGACCTTGGAATATGTCTTAATTTGAGGGAATAATTCAAGCACAGATCACTGAAAAAGAATAACTGCAATAGCAATACTTAATAGCTGAAAGGTCAACTTTAGATATGATGAGTAGAAAAACACTACAGCCTTCAAGTTATTCAAGAAAAGTAAACCCTTGCAGATATATTAAGTATATCTGAATCAAATCATCTTGGACTTTGTATGTGCTCACTTCATTTCAGCCAAGGATATCCACTGAACGGGCATTGGTTCATTTCAAATACATCTTTGAGACTTATTTGAAGCATATTTTTAAAAATCATTTAGAATTTTTAAAGCAGCATTCCTGAATTTTATAATGAATGAAAGAGGATGACAATTATTTTAAAGCAAGTTTTATTTTTAAAGATCTTTATTTGTAACAAATGTTTTATGGACTTTGCTCTAACAACCATTTTATTCGGAAATGATACACTGGTTTGAGCTTAATGGGCTTGACATGGAGAATTATACAGCTATGAATTTTTTCCCCTGTATATATACACTTTTAAGAATATAAGTTTTGCTATAGGTATAAATCCACTAGCCTCTTAATATACTTATCAAGAGTACCCAGGAGTAAATTTTTTAAATCTTCAAATTTTTTGTTTATAAAACTGTTTAAGTATTCTAATTTATATTCTGAAACAGATTGTAAATATTGCACTTTAGCTGATGTACACTGATATAAAAAATATGAAAACTGTACCTCAATAGTGATGTTTAAAAGCTTTGCAAGGAATTATTAGGGGGCTAACATTTCATCTATCCGGTACTGTATTAAATAGTATCTATCCCAAATTAAGTAAATACACAAACATTTGCCTGGTTGTAATATTTCATTACTCATTTTGAATATGTTCTTATCAGGTCTGTAACAGCATTCACTTCTCCAAGAGAAACAAAATTCATAGTTAACTGAAAAAATGTTCCATACAGTTAACATTAATAATGTTTAAAGTTTGTTGATGTTATATCAGGATCTATTTTAAAGTGAAATAGCTTTCTGAATTTTAAATATTTATTTCATGCCTGTGATCTAGATGCTGGTGACTGTGGAATATAATTTCATCTGGATCTCTTTGTATGTGTAAGAAACCCATGGCCAACTTTTGAACATCTGTTCTAGGAAGCAATCAAGTAGATAAATAAGAAGGCAGTCTCCACAGTTGTGGGAAATACTGCTTTGCATGAGGGCTCTGCTGCCAGCTGTCCCCTTCCTCAGATATTCTGATTCATGAAAGTTACCTGTTCACAAGCCTGTGACTGGTGGCTAGAGAATGAGGAATGTACTGTGATTTGCCAAGGCATTTATTTGAGCTGTCAAAGTTGAGCACAAAGCCTCTTTAACTCTGTACAAGCAAAACTAAAATGTATATATTTTAGGAACACTTCTGGGCAAAAAGATATATTTTTATGCTTTTATCATTGTTATAAAAAGCCAAGTAGCTTTTTTAGGAGAATGTCTAGGATCACCCATGAAAAAAAATCAAGCACCAATTTAGAACGGTCTTTTCAAGGATGGTCTCTAAAGAAACTACACTGGGAATCAAGAGCTATGATTTCCAGACCCATGCATCTCAGGTTCAAGAGCAACACAGCTACTGACTAGGCTTCTGCATAATTCTAAATAAAATGTTATAAACTTTAAGTTTACCTATATGATGAATTTTAAAACCTCACCAATGGGCAACATTTTTTTCTCAAAGCTGGGATTATTCTTTTTTTGGCAAACTGGCTAGGTATAGGAAAAATTTTCAAAAACATGGTTCTGTTTCTAATTACACAACTAGATGTGTGATTTTGGAAATTAACTTCTCTAGATTTGTTAGATCGTTAGCAAAATCAGGGCAATCTTAATGAGATCTCAGTGCTGTTTGTATCAGACAATAGGAAAGTTAACATCAAACTTGATGGACTCAAATCCTGAAAAATAAAAGAATCCAAACTAATTATCTTTGGAATTATCTTGGTTAAATATTAATATGATAAAGCTTAAGTGTATAAAATATTTCAGTTCCAATAAACACCTATACCAACCAGAATTTAAATTGTTTTTGATATTTAATATTTTCATCTTGAATTTCAAAGGTCTCCTAGAAGCTTTTTAATATCAAAAATAGCCATTTTACTTTTAAAACATTTTCTTAAGATATCTGTTTAAAGAATGAGAAAATTCCTTCATATTAAAATTGTAGTTTGTACATTTCTTTTATAAACAGTTACATGTTACTTGGGAATCATTCATTTCTTCCACATTTCCTCCATAAATACTGATAAGTCTTGGATGTAATCTGTAAAGAATATATATAATTTATTATTTCATCAATTTTTTATTTTACACACATACCTAGTGAGTATGGTACAGAATATAACCTATAAATTGCTAACCAATAAACAAAATACTTTCATAGCAGAGATGCAAACTTAGGGGGCCTCAAAAAACATCAGTAACTATTCCAAAGCCACCTTGACTAATATGCTCCATTGCCTCTGTGGAACAGTGTTTGTTGTTCCTCTAGCATTCATACATGTAGTGGGTGCCCCTACTCATTTCTGCCCATGAAATCATAACACCTAACCAAGAATGAGCTTGTGTGTTCCTAAATCTGTGCCAGTTGCTCTGGTCATATACCTAAATAATATGTAAACTTGTTCTGTAACATATGTTGAATATTTTGTAAAGACTTCATGAAAGTAAGCTCCTGAACAAAGTGCTATGGTTATTAGAAACAGCTGAAACTACAGACTGTATCCACCATTCAGATGGCTTCATAAAATCTTAAGATCATGAACCATTTTTTCAAAAATCCACTATAAAAATTATAGGTACATTATCTGTATAGTTTATGCAGGATAATTTGGAATGCCACTGTAGAACCTCAACCAAAGAAAATACCATAGCACTATGTAAGATTTGCTCAATAAATATAAAGTTATACTTTTCTATTGAAAGTTGTGCATGTGTCATTTTATACTTCCTCGATTGATTTTTGAATTAATCAACTGCCCACTCTGATAGTTCAAAGGGCTTTCCTTGCAGTACTAGTGTTGGGTCTCCTGGTGACATACAAAACAGTGAAATAATTAGGCTTACCTGACATGGACCTCAGATGCAACTTCCATTAAGTCCCCATCTACATTCCAAGGAAAACTGTTTTCTGAGGTAGCTTCATGTGGCCTATCCTTCTCTGGCCTGTATCCACTGGTGGTGTTCCTTGGATGAACTTTTACTTCTCCAACAGTGTAAGTCTCAACAAATGGAAAATTGAACTAAATAAAACAAATGTAAATAATCATGATATTGGCTAATGCAAATTAAGAAGGTTCACTGTGGCCCCTCTCACAGGTAGATATTATCATGCAGGCTAATGTTTTTACAGCTTTAAAACTATCACCAGGGATCCTCAAGTTTTATTTTTTGTTTTGGTTGAAGGAGTCTTTTTCCTGAAGCTGGTTCAGTTAATTAGGTCTATTGTATGATATTAGACCTTGTATGACAAATAGTTCCTATCTATGAAAAATTGCACTTAATTTTATACATCTTCCATAAAAGACTAGATTGCTAATATACATCTGTTGATACAGAAGATTTATATAATCCATTGACTTCTTATCAATTCAGCTGGGGTGAAGCAAACTCCAGTGATGAAGTATCATACTTGGAATTATGAAATAAAATGTGAAGTATATATTTTCTTCAAATAGCCAATAAAATATGATTTTCACAGGTGTTACACTGCCCCTTCCTCACTTTAAAAACAACACCAGTTTTAAGAAAACTGATTACTGACCACTTGAGAATGTTGCAAGGTAAACTTGAACTTGCAACTTTTCTTCTTTGCTTAAGGAAGCTATAAGGAAAAAGTACTATGTATCCTCTGAAATAATTAGCCAAATAATTTTAAGAAAACTACAAAATGCTTATTTTAGTTTTCAGGCAAATGGCAGGAAATTTATTCATAATAAATTATCTTTATAGTTTTCCCCCTTCTTCCACATATAAACCTCAATGAAGCAGAGTTTTAAAAGGCAATAGAAAACTGATATTTTTACCCAACATCCTTATATATGTCAAAAGCAAGATCTAAATAATTGTGCAGTTCATATTGTATAATAAAGAAGCATTAGCTGTTCTGATAGAGGTGGAGTGAGAGGCTCAAAGGGGCTCTGTGGAACCAACCTTGTCTCTGTGAGAACTACAGTAGACCTCCCACATCAGGCAGAAATTACATGACTCATATTTGCAGAGATTTCTATATTTTAAAGATGATGTGATTGAAATGTCATCTATAACTGGTTGTTATTGGCTAAATCACCCCCCCCCCCAAATATCAAGTCCTAATCCCAGTACCTGTGCATGTCACCTTACTTGGAAGTAAGGCCCTCATAGCTATAAAATATCAAGTCCTAATCCCAGTACCTGTGCATGTCACCTTACTTGGAAGTAAGGCCCTCTGATGAGGCCATTAGGGTTTGTCCTAATCCTACGTGACTGATGTTCTTAAAGAACACCATGTGATGACAGACAGGAGTGATCAAACTCTTAAGTTATGAAATGCTGAGAACTAAATCCACCACCAGTAAGTCTATGACCTTAAATCATCACACCTCTCAGAATGAAGTTCTAGTCTTCCATTCAAATTTATTAATGATGAAGCTACAGACATAGTTAAATGGGACTTCAGGAAGCCAGCAGCTTAGTCATGTGTGAGCTATGTTTTGGAGTGAAGGGGGAAGAGAAGTAAGCAGTCACAATTACTCAGAGAAGTGCCATGATGGTGAGGTCATGAAGCTCAGCAAGACAAGCAAGGGGCCAAGAGGCTCTGCATGTGGAGAAAGTTTCCCATTTGAGCTGAGAACACAGAAGACTTACTGGAGGAAAGGGAAAGAAGCTCTGGAGAGAGGAAATAACATTTACAAAAGCACAGAGGGTTGCACATACCCTGAGGAAAGATCACAGGAGGACACAGTGAGAAGGCAGCCATGTACAAGCTAAAGCACTGCCTCACGGGGAAACTAAACCTGATGACAGCTTGAATCTCTAGACTCCAGAACTGTGAAACATAATTTTGTTGTTGTTTCAGCCACCTATTCTATATGTTGTGGTAGTCCTAGAAAACTAACACAATGACCAAAATAAAGGGGATCTGGTGGTGGGTGGGAGGGAAGGTTGCCACAGAGGCAGGGGCTAGAATACAAAGGGCCATGTATTCCATACTGAGAAAATTAGACCTCATCGTGATGATGAGGAGAAGCAGAAGAGAAAGCAGATGTGTTTCAGAAAACTCCCTCTAGAAGGAGGTACAGAAGACAAGACAGAGAAACAAAACAAGGAGGCCATTAGAAGCAAGAAGAAATTAAGGTTTAAATTCAAATGAGGGAAAAATTTCAAGATGAGATCCAACAGAACTAGTTAGTGGGCTGGTTGTAAGGAAGGAGTGAGAGGGGAGTACAGAGTAACTCCAGGGTGGGTAGAAAGTGGTGCCACTGACCTGCATAGGGAATATGGAAGGAGCAGCTAGAGGGAAATGATAAGGTCAGCCATGGACATGTGGCTTCAGGGTGCTGCAGGTTCCATAACCATTGCAGCACAGAGAAAACATAGTGGTTCTGCTGATCAGAAGAGAAGATAGGACCTTTGGTCGACCATGATGCTCAGATAAGCAGTTCAAATAACAGGGGGCAAAGAAATCACCCAGAAGAGGGTATCCTGAGATGTCAAGAGGGCTGTAAGTATATCCTGGAGAAGCACTAACACTTCAGAGCATTAAATTACTTACCAGAAATGGTCCAAAATGAATGAGAAGTGGGAGAACTTTAATTAGGGGGTCAGCAATAGGATGGAGTTGAAAGAACTTATGTTATTTTACCTATATTTCATAAAGATGAGGAAGGCAACAGGAGTCCCCACACCAACAAGTGATTCTCAATTGTTTCACAACAGATTATATATTAACATTCACTTGTTTAACCTGGTTAATGGAGATTAGGGAACCAGATGTTGTTCTCCTTAGAACAAAGAACCATGGTTTTCCTTCCTAAAGACCAGGACTACTGCTAATTATACAATAGATTATATAACCCCACATTTATCTGGTGTATATAATCTTACATAATTTACATTTTTGAAAAATGTTATCATGAAGGAAAGAGACCAAATACACATGCACATACACACTCCCTAATGTTAGTTTGATACATATGTATTGATAATTTTTAACAAATATATCAAATTAGCATTGAGGGCAGTTGCCTTGGGAATCAATCTGTTTATTCTTCCTATATACCATTAGGCAAGACATTTCGGAATTTCTTTGCAAAAAAATTATAGAGCAATAACATAAACTTTAATTTCTGAAAAATAGCAATGTCAATCAGTTAAATCTAATAAAGCACACAGGCAGTAGTTTCTTGCATTAAAAAATATAACTGGCTGAGTATATAATATGATCTCACTTAAAAACATTTTCCTACAGATATAGAATTATTTTCATTATATTCTCTATGCCTTTTTCATTTAGGTAAGATTTTCTTTTTGAAATCATAAGAAAGTTATTTTCACTGGAGAGAAAAAAGATGTCTATAAAAGTTGCCTTAGAAATTTGCCCCTTAGGGGAAAAACAATTAGGATCTCTGCAGACTTCTCAACCCAGACTGTTAAAGCTAGAAGAGCTTGGAACTACATATGTCAAATTCTGAAAGACAGTGCTTGCCAACCAAGAATCTTAGATCCAGCAAAATTAAGTTTTAGATTTGATGATGAAATAAAAACCTTCCAAGATAAACAAAAATTAAAAGAATTTACAGAAAGAAAGCCTGCACTACAGAACATGCTTGGCAAAGTATTCCATGAGGAAGAAATGAAAAAACAACAATGAAAACCTACAAAGGGAGGAACTACACTAAAGGAAAGGCCAATCAAAGGAGAAACCCAATCAAGTTAAAAACCAAGAATAAACCAAAATGTCTGGGAATACAAACCATATCTCAATAATAACACTGAATGTCAATGGCCCAAACTCAGCAATTAAAAGACATAGACTGGCATATTGGATTAAAAAAAAAAAAGACCCAACAATATGCTGCCTTCAAGAGACTCATCTCATAGAAAGAGACACTCACAGATTGAAGGTGAAAGGATGAAAAAAAAGGCATCACTCACATGGACTGCGTAAACAAGAAGGGGTCTCCATCCTCAGATATAGTGGACTTCAAACCAAAGTTAGTGAAA
Organism: Geosciurus inauris; assembly: GCA_004024805.1. Classification (NCBI taxonomy): domain Eukaryota; kingdom Metazoa; phylum Chordata; class Mammalia; order Rodentia; family Sciuridae; genus Geosciurus; species Geosciurus inauris. The sequence continues at coordinate 278,399 of PVHX01000420.1, read as the reverse complement.
AGAGATAAAGTCATTTCATACTGCTTAAGGGAATCATACATCAACAATATACAACAATCTTAAATATCTGTGCCCCAAACAATGGGGCAACCATGGATGTTAGACAAACCCTTCTAAACTTCAACAATCAAATAGATCCCAATACAACAGTACTGGGGACTTTAACACACCTCTCTCAACACTGGATATATTTTCCAGACAAAAACTAAACAAAGAATCTACAGAACTCAATAGAACAATCAATAATGTAGACTTAACAGACATATGTAGAATATTCCATCCTTCAACAAGCAAATACACTTTTTTTCTCAGTAGCACATGGATCCTTCTCCAAAATAGATCATATGCTATGCCACAGAGCTAGTCTTAGCAAATACAAAAAGAAAATAGAGTTACTACCCTGCATTCTATCTGACCACAGTGGAATAAAATTAGAAATTAATGACAGTTTTAAAAAAAGAAGCTACTCCAACACCTGGAGACTCAATAATATGATATTGAATGATGCATGTATAACAGAAGACATCAGGGAGGAGATAAAAGAATTCTTAGAGGTAAATGAGAACTCTGATACAACATATTAAAATCTCTGGGACACTATGAAGGTAGTGTTAAGAGGAAAGTTCATTGCATTAAGCTGATATATTCAAAGAAATAAAAGTCAATAAATAAATGACTTGACATTACATCGCAAAGCCCCACAAAAAGAGGAACAAACTAACACCAAAAGAAGTAGAAGACAGGAAATAATTAGAATCAAGGCTGAAATCAATGAAATTGAAACAAAGGAAACAATTAAAGACTTGACAAAACAAAAAGTTGGTTCTTTGAAAAAATAAAAATTGACAAACGCTTAGCTACTCTAACAAAAAGGAGAGAGAAAATCCAAATCACTAAAATTTGTGATGAAAAAGGAAATGTCACAACAGACCCTGCTGAAATACAGAGAATAATTGGAAACTATTTTGAAAATCTATACTCCAGTAAAATAGAAAACCCTGAAGACACCCACAAATTTCTAGAAACATATGACCTACTCAAACTGAACCAGGAGGACATTCATGACTTAAACAGATCAATTATAAGCAAGGAAACAGAAGATGCCATCAAGAGCCTGACAACCAAGAAAAGCCTAGGACCAGATGAATTCTCAGCTGAGTTCTATAAGACCTACAAAGAAGAATTAATACCAATACTCCTCAAATTATTCCATGAAATAGAAAGGGAGGGAACCCTTCCAAACTCATTCTAGGAGGCTAGTATTACCCTGATACCAAAACCAGACAGAGATACATCAAAAAAGGAAAATTTCAGACCAATATCCCTGATGAATATAGATGCAAAAATTCTCAATAAAATTTTGGCAAATTGCATACAAAAGCATATTAAAAAAATAGTGCACCACGATCAAGTGGGGTTCATTACAGGGATGCAAAGTAGGTTCAACATATGGAAATCAATAAACGTAATCCATCACATCAATAGACTTAACGATAAGAATCACATGATTCTATCAATTTCTGCAGAGAAAGCATTTGACAAAATATAGCATCTTTTCATGTTTAAAACACTAGAAAAACTAGGGATAGTAGGAACATTCCTCAACATTTTTAAAGTAATCTGTGCTAAACCTAAGGCCAATATCATCCTAAATGGAGAAAAATTGGAAGCATTCCCTCTAAAAATTGGAACAAGACAGGGATGCCCTCTTTCACCACTCTTATTCAATATAGTCCTTGAAACTCCAGCCAGAGCAATTAGACAGACGAAAGAAATCAAAGGGATACAAATAGGAAAAGAAGAACTCAAACTATCATTATTTGCAGGCAACATGATATTATACTTGGAGGATCCAAAGAACTCCGTAAGAAAACTTCTAGAATTAATAAATGAATTCAGCAAAGTTTCAGGATATAAAATCAACACCCATAAATCAAATGCATTTCTATACATCAGCAATGAGTCCTCTGAAAGAGATATCAGGAAAACTACTCCATTCACAATAGCCTCAAAAAAAAAATAAAATAAAATACTTGGGAATCAATCTAACGAGAGCAGTGAAAGACCTCTACAGTGAAAACTACAAGACACTAAAGAACCTGAAGATCTTAGAAGATGGAAAGATCTCCCATGCTCTTGGATAGGCAGAATCAGTATTATTAAAATGGCCATACTACCCGAAGTGCTACACAGATTCAATGCAATCCCAATTAAATTCCCAAAGTCATTTCTTTTTTTTTCTTCAAAACTTTAATTAATTAACTAATTAATTAATTGTGATGTGCTGCTGAGAATCGAACCCAGTGCCTCACACATGACTAGGCAAGCACTCTACTACTGAGCCACAACCCTAGCCCCAAAGTCATTTCTTATAAAATAGAAGAGGCAATCATGAAATTTATTTGGAAAAATAAGATACCCAGAATAGTCAAAGCAATCCTCAGTAAGAAAAGTGAAACAGGAGGCATCACAATACCAGACCTTAAAACTATATTACAAAAACGGCATGGTACTGGCACCAAAATAGACATGTAGACCAATGGTACAGAATAGAAGACACAGAGACTAACCCACAATAAATACAGCTAGCTCATGCTAGACAAAGGTGCCACAAACATGCATTGGAGAAAAGATAGCCTCTTCAACAAATGGTGCTAGGAAAACTGGAAATCCATATGCAGCAAAATAAAACTAAACCCCTATCTCTCACCATGCACAAAACTCAACTCAAAGTGGATCAAAGACCTAGGAATTCGACCAGAGACCCTGTGCCTAACTGAGGAGAAAGTAGGCCCAAATCATCATCATGTCAGATTAGTAGCCGACTTCCTTAACAAGACTCCTAAAGCTCAAGAAATAAAAGAATCAGTAAATGGGATGGATTTAAACTAAAAAGCTTCTTCTCAGCAAAAGAAACAATCAATGAGGTGAACAGAGAGCCTACATTCTGGGAGCAAATTTTTGCCACACACACATCAGAGCACTGATCTCTAGGATATATAAAGAACCAAAAAAATTTAACATCAAAAAAACAAACAACCCAATAAATAAATGGGCTAAGGAGCTGAATAGAAACTTCTCAGAAGAAGATATACAATCAATAAACAAATATATGAAGAAATGTTCAACATCTCTAGCCATTAGAGAAATGCAAATCAAAACTACTCTAAGATTTCATCTCACCCCAGTCAGAATGGCAGCTATCCAAAATATGAGCAACAATAAGTGCTGGCAAGGATGTGGTAAAAAAGGCACACTCATACATTGCTGGTGGGACTGCAAATTGGTGCAATCAATCTGGAAAGCAGTATTTTAAGATTCCTAAAAATTTGGAATGGAACCACCATCTGATCCAGCTGTCCCACTCCTCGGCCTATACCCTAAAGACTTAAAAAGAGCATACTACAGTGATGCAGCCACTTCAATGTTTACAGTAGCACAATTCACAGTTGCTAAACTGTGGAACCAACCTAGATGCCCTTCAATAGATGAATGGATAAAGAAACTGTGGTATATATACACAATGGAATATCACTCAGCAATAAAAGAGAATAAAATTATGGCATTTGCAGGTAAGTGGATGGAATTGGAGAACATCATGCTAAGTGAAGTAAGCCAGTCCCAAAGAACCAAAGACCAAATGTTCTCTTTGATTAGTGGATGCTGATATATAAGGAGGTTGGGGGTGGGGAGCATGGGAGAAATGGAGGAACTTTGGATGGGACGGTGGGGGGAGGTAGGGGAAAGAAGGGGGAATGGGAGTAGCAAAAATGGTTGAATGAGATTAACATCACTACCCTAGGTACATGTATGAAAGCACGAATGGTATGACTTTATCATGTTTGCAACCAGAGAGACGGAAAATTGAGCTCTCTCTATATACTATGACTTGAAATGCATTTTTAAAAAATAAATAAATTTTAAAAAAATTTTTGCCCCATAGGGAATTCTAAAAGAGACCTTCCATATACAATTTATGCAATAGATGTCTCCGTAAAATAGAGCTTCTCAGGTGTACATTAATAAGTTAATATTCATATCTCACATATTTATTTCAAAGAAAAAGATACCATTATCCCAAGGAACAAGGAATGTTGAATGTTACTCATTTTGTTTTCTTGTTTCTGTTTTCTAATAAAAATAAAAAGTAAATCAAAAAAAAGAAAGAAAGAAAGAAAGAAAAAGGAACATGTGCTGCTTTTGGAGTAAGAAAAAATAAAATTGGTTTTAGTATTTAAAATTTAGTGAAATCTTTGAACATGTTTTCATTTCTCCTGGAGGAATGAACAGGAACAAAATTGCTAAGTCATATGGTAAAAGCATTTTGAACTTTTTAGGAAACTGCCCAAATGTTTTCCATTCCCAAACACAATATATCAGTGTCCAAATCGCTCCATATCCTCACTAATCATGGAATCTTCAGTCTTTTGCAGTTATTTTAAGATACGTGTTTTCACGTCACCCTGTGGTACTAATTTGCATTTCAGTAGTGAATGCTGATGTTGAATATCTTCATGTGCTTATCAGCTACTCATATCTTTATGGTTGTTTTGAGATCTACTTAAATCCTTTACATTCCATACTATATTATAAATCATAACATCACTTCTTACCATATAAATATATACAGCTATACTTTGTCAATTTATAATTTAACAATTAAAATAAACTAAGTATAATAAATAAAAAATTAGTAAAATATGAAAAGGCATACACTCTTTTGGCAAATCCATGTATTTCTCCTAGACACACATATATTGCTTAGGCTTACAACCTACACTATATTCACTTGCCTCCTTTGTCTTCTTAGAGATTTATATTTAAGGAAAGTGTGATTATATCTGAATTTCCTAAAATGTCCAGTTGGTTATTCAATATGTGTATCAAACAATAGAATAGATAGAAGAAAACTCACACTGCTTGAGGACTGCCTAAGGAAGTTTAAAATTATGAGGCAAGAAAGGGAGCCCCACATTGGCTATGGTCTAGAAGCAAGATTCAGCAGCTGGTCATTGGTTGGATTTGCTATATCCCTTCCATCACTTGTTCTTTCTCTACTACATCTAAACACTGTTTTATACCTTTAAGAATATGCAAGACTGTAGGATATTGTTATATAACCACACCTGTGTATCTTAAGACTCATACTGGGTCCAAATATCTGGCAAAAGAATATGACTACTATCTCTCCAAAGTTAATCACTTAAGTGGAAATACATATATCTTTATGCATTCTTGTTTTGAATAAAATAATATCTGTATAAAAATGGTGTATTGTGAAACATATTTGGAAATCTATTTTAACCAGTGAACATAGGCAGATCTGCAAATAAAAGTCAGAAAAATCCAAAGAGCATAACTTTAGAGAGTCTGCTACCATAAGATCAAAATGCTGATAAAGCTTCAGATTTCACTACTTTTCACTATAAAGAACAACCTGAGTGTGTGATTATATTCTTAATTTGCTTCACATTTCCATATAACACCTTTTCTATTTTTCCTTTGTGCAAAAAAATGTATAATCTATATCTCAAAAAGGTCAGTTTATATTAACACTGGTGAATGTTTTTTCAAAATCTGGATGAAACACAGATTGAAGAAAAAAGATTAATGTATTCAGAAGAAAATAAAGCCTTCTTATGAGGCAAGCCTTGATGTCAACTCTTGAAGCGTCTTTTACTGCATGATTAATAGCTTTGCAAGTAAGTAACAAAAAGAATGTACCATACCTGATTTTTTATACTGGCATATCTTTTAAGGTGTTTTATAAATTGTGACCGAGAAGTGTTTCGTGCAATGATAAGAGCCATACTCCCGTTATTTATTCTGAAATTAAACATTTGCATTTGACATTAAGAAGTTTATTAAGAGACTTCATCAGAAATCACTCCATATCATTTCTTATAGCAAATATACTGTGTACTAGAAATATTGGGCAAGATAGCTTAATTATCACCAAATTAAATTTACCTAAAACTCTTAAGTCATATCTTGCTGTGTTATTGTTTAAATGATGCAGGTTTTCTAATTAGTTTTACTAAACCATTTGCTTCCTTCACAGCAAGCTTTTACGTCAGGGCTCTTTATAAAACAAATCATCATGCATCCTGTTCACATATAAAGACACAATTTAAAACCCACTGTAATTATTTAAAAGATGTATTATAAAATAGTTAACATATACAAATTATATAACGCATAGCTCAACATTTTCTAAAATCTAAAGTGTGATTTAAATATTTATTTATGGGCAGACGGTCTAAGTGACGTAGGAAATGAAATAATTCAAAGTGGTCCTGGGTGGATAAAATGGAGTGAACAACTGTGCCACACATGTTCAGTTAAATGACTGAGCATTTTAATCTTGCCTAACTGTTCCATCCAATATGATAGACTAGAAATTCAGAGGTGTGATTTAGTACCAGAACAGCCATGCACAAATGCATTCACTTAAGAAAGCAGTTTGCAGAATCAATGCAAATTACTTCAAGCCTGATTTCAGTGCAAACATGAGTTATCCCAAGAATAGTGACATAAAAAAGAGCTCTCCAAATCTTATGGAAGTTCAGGTTAGAGCTGTAAGGGACCTTAGAGATTATGTCATCATTTACTCATTTTATGTAGAAGAAAAAGACCACAAGAGTTTAAATGATTTGTTCAAAGACACAGAGAAAAACAAAATGATCACCAGCCCTAGAGTGCTTAATTGCCAGGGTCCAGTGTTCCCTCTACCTATCATGCCACCTCTTCTGCTTTGGATACAGCAAAAAAATGTTCAGAGTAGTGTTATTGTACATCTTTGTTTTTTCAATTGTGTAATTTCATAAATATGAGAAGTATTATCTATGTCTGCTTTTCAATATTTACTAGCAATTGAAACATGCTCAATGTGCCTGGCACTGTTCCAAATGTCTCATATATATTAATGCATTTATTCTTAGAATATGTAGAAGAAAATTAGTTCCTACCAACAATTTGCACTGAGGTTATTTTGTAGTATATTATATTTTATTGAAGGAGGGGCTGAAAGTAGGACCTCTGATTATCCTGAATCATTCAGAAACTATATTTCTGACACTTCTGGTTACCCAGGGTCCAGTCTAAAGACCCTTACAAAAACTGGCATGTTTGGCTATAAGCCACAGAAGAAATCTATAACTAGTCATCCTTCTTTTAAAAGCTCAGCAATACTGGGTCAGCAGTGGAGTCCCAGGCAAGCTGAACATTTATGGAGTTGCTCTGAAAAGAGTTATGAATCAATTGCTCCCCAAACAGCAGGACCATCTCCCATGGAAGTCCTTGAGCAAGCAGGGTTAGACAGACACTGTCTCAAGGACTGTGGAAAACAGCTCCTGGGCCAGCTAGCCACATCTTTGTGTCTAGCAGAGGAAACTGCATTTAGGAAGCATATAGCTCTAGGATTTCTGAGGACAAGGAGACAAAAAAGCTAAGCTCAATTTCCAAATCACACAAGCTTCAAAATCCTCCTTCCATGTTTTAGCACTAGACATAATTAATGTGAACCTTGCCATCTGGGTTTTTATTATTAAAGTTGTTAGTTTCTCTTTTTTTCTCTATCTTTGGATACTTCCATGTTTATTGCCTTTATAGCAGTTACCAAAGAAGAATTTTTAAATCACTACTTTTTCTAGATGTTCATTGTTCTGGTTAAATATTTTTCAGGGAAGTTGAAACTAATCATTAAAATGTTATAAACTGCCAAAGTGCAGAAGTCAATCTTTCATCTCACTTACAGGGAAAATCTAGAGTTGACATTGTTATAGTTTGGATGTGGAATGTCTCCCAAAGCCTCCCATTGTTGAGGGCTTGGTCCTTAACTTAGCAATCTTCAGAGGCTTTTGGAAAGTAACAGGATCATGAGAGCTGTGATTTCATCTATGGATTAATCCACTGATGGGTTCATAATTGAATGGACTGGGAAATGGTGGAAACTGTAGACAATATGGCCGAGCTAAGTAGGTCACTGGGAGCATGCTTTGGAAGGGTACGTATTATCCCCTACCCCTCTCCTCTCTCTCTCCTTCCTGGCCACTATGAAGTAAGAAGCTTTCCTCTACTATACCGTATCCCCCACAATACTCTGCTTCACCACAAGCCCACAGGAATGGAGCCAGCCAACCACAGACTGAAACCATGAGCCAAAATAAATCTTTTCTCTTACAAGTTGATTTTCTCAGATATTTTGTCACAGCAATGAAAAGCTAACACAATCTTATTTTACAACAGTCATGATCATCTTTTCTGTACAGGATTGGGATTTGGGAGAGAGATTTTCAGACTCGTCATGGACAATGGCTCAAAACAATAATGTCTATACTCTACGGATGAAATTTATAAAATGTCTCATAATTTAACTAAAAATGTGTGTAATGGAATCCTGTGTATCATTGTTCACATGAAGTAGAACCGAAATGTTTCCTTGAAGGTTTCCAATAAAAACACATGTGCTATCTATCCTTTTCATGTTAAGGATATTTCTGTTTGCATTAAAGTGGGGACATTCACAAGAAACATCAGAATGTATTGTTTTCAACAACCAATAAACAAACATAAATAAGCAAAGTAAGCAAGGTAGGCACAAAATAACAAAAGTAAGTCAAGAAAACCCAAGGAATATGATTTAAGCCTCAGTAATACTATAAAGTCAATGATTATCTGGCAAATTTCTAGTTCAACAGTTTTTCTCAACCTACTATGATAACAAATCCTTCAAAAACTAACATTAGCCAAGACAGACTAGTTTTAGGAAGTTTCTAGCTAGCCAAGAGTAAACTGGGTATTATGAAAGAAACAAAATGGGTTTATAAAAGAGTATCAATGATTCGATAAAAAATACTAACCTGGTATTAGGTGCCAAGCCTCTTGGTGCCACTGAACACAGGCAGGGAATTGCCATAATGCTGACATTCAAGAACTGACCCCGGATCATTTGCCATTGATCATTACAGTCTAAAGGCAATGAAAGTGATTGGTTACTTTCCTCACCAGAGCACAATGCCAATACAGCCTGGCTCAGGTTGCAAGGAAGTATTCCTGGATTTACCAGAATTGAGTGATCCCTGTGCCTTCCTGAAAAAAAGAAAACAGAGAAAAAATATGTTACACACACATGCACATGGCACCTATTAGATATGAGAAAATTAGAGAAACCATCATTGCATAAATTAAAGATTTTCTTAAATAGTAAGTGAAAATATGTGAGCCGTTTTGTCCTGCCAACATGATAACGTGTTAATTCATCTAATGGTAGAACAGTATTATAAGGAACAATGATTTTCAATTATTTTAATGAGTAGAGCCCTTTCTCAGTTTGATTAATATTTGTTTTCCACACTAGGCTAAAATTGTGGGTTTTGTTTGGATTTGGGCTCATGAATATATCTAAAGTATATAGCATATAGCAGGCTCTCAAATAACTGTTGGATGAGTATATGAATGGATGCATGATTGTTCCTGAAGACAGAAGCCAAACTACATGCTTACCAGAACATGTAGGAGTCTATGATTCTATACTCTTCACTCTTAGCATATAAGAAAATAACCTAAGATCATAAGTCTAGTAAATTATTTCAAAATGTTTTATGCTTTAAAGAAAGATACAGATGTTATTACATTGAGTTTTAACTTACATTTTTGTGTCATCCTGAGAGCTGTTAAGTGGTAAAAATGATATTTCACAATCCTCTGGCCTAAAATAACAAAATTTGTTATTAATAGTCATTGACCCTGGGAAACAAAATCCTTGGTTTAAGAAAAACACTTACTCAAGCTTTGCTAGTGCCTTTATTACAGCAAAATCTCTCCGTTGGTTAGGGGACATCCATCGATATTTTTCTGCCAGAGCCAAAGTTCTTCCACCAAAGCCAAACATGGCTGAAAAACCAAAGCGAAGAAGCTTGCCAGTGGTACTGAAGGTGCAGACATCAACTGGTTGTAAGTGCCCTGAATATTGTATTGAATATTAGAGAATGAAGTACATCTAGTTATCAAAACAGCAAACATCAGAGACCACATTTATTTTTCTATGGGATAGTATCTCAAGGTACTGTACAACACAATGAATATTCTTGCTTTTTCTTCATCTCTTTTTACCTGTAACTACTATAAACATCATTTGCAACTTTTTCAAATTCTAAGCGACAAACCTAAAGCAGTAAATTTTGCAGCTTATTGCTATTTCACATAAAACATGGCTAAGGAAATAATGTTGAAGTAGATGCACAAAGTTAACTCAGATTTAACCGTAGTTTTGCATTGCATTATTCTAAAATAAAATGTTTCAAAATTGGGATGATTAATAGACTACAGATGTGTTCTGGTTAAAATATTTTTCTTGTAATTTTTTTCTTCTAACATAATCCTAGTCCTAGAGTCTTGGTACAGTAAAACAAGAGTCTATGTTATATACTCAAATAATGTCTATAGATTTTTTTTGATCTGGTTATAAAATTGTAGTTTTGAATATTATCATAGTATTTTTTTCATCGAGATTATAGTAAAGCTTCATTTACTACTCACAAAAACAATATAAATCCAAATAGTGAGGCGTTGCCTAATTGACTCCTGAGTTTCAGTCAAACATTTCTCTGCTCTTAGAATCAAAGAACTTGCCATTCCTTAGATACATCTGTCAGAAATAAAATACTATTTCTTACATAAATAAAACTTCTTTACAAAACAAACTTCTTTGGAAGAATTCTTACCCATTATAATGTGCAAAGTTGCAGTTACTACATGAGGGACTCCATGAAGAGAATGTGCCAATATGTTAGTAGATCCTGCCAAAGCAATTTTAAAACATGTGCTATCAGTATGGCATATGTTTTAAATTAACATCTGCTCTTATTTTATATAAATGTCACTATGTAATAGTCAGACTAAAAATTAATGGAAATTTATAACATCAGAAAAGTTAATGAAAACATTAGTGGAAATATAGCTTTCCCTTGACTGCATAAATATACATCAAATATGTACAGCATTATTTGTTGAACTTTTAAGTGACTTAAAAATGAGCAAACTGTGTATAGCTCCTACTTAGTTTTTTTTTATTACAAATGTCCCATTTTTCTACCCTTCCCCAAATGCTTGCTACATCAAAGCCTACTTCATCCAACTTTACTGAATGGGCTTTTAGCTTTTATACTAACAATGAGCACCAACAGCAGAAAGGTTGCTCTGGAGACTAGTGACAAATACATAAATAAGGAAAATCCAAATAATAAATAAGACAAAAATTCAATATTATAAATTTCAACGAGCATTCTCTAAATGTATTTAATGAGCCTTGGAGATAAGCTCCCCCCAAAATGGGCTCCTTCCTATTATTTGACCAAAAAAAAATGATATCCTATATGAAGGAAGTATTTAATTTTGTGTTATTTTCCAAGGTATGAAAATCTATATCTGAGGCAGACAAGGAGAAATCAATTTCTCATTGTCACAATTATTAGGATAATTTAAGACTCACAAGGATTTCCCCCCACCAGCCTACAGAAGAAAAGGGTTTCCCAAATTAGGCCCCTATAACATTTATGTGGGACTGAAATCAGCTACAAAGGCATGTTTCAGAAGGAAAAATACTAGCCAGCCTCATTTATTTCCAAGAAGTTAAAAAGGGGTTAAAAATACTAAAAATAATGTATTAAGCTACAGTTTTTCTTGCATTAAAGAACACAGAAAAGAAGTCAAATAATAGCTGAAAGCTGTAAAACCACGAGTATGGTGTACTAATTACTAATTACCAAGGCAAAGCCTGCTCCTGTGTTGTGTTATCAGATGCTTCCCTATGCAGTCAGACAAGATCCTACTTGTGCCACTTGAAACTATATTGAGTACTCAATTGGAGAAATTGAAGCAACTCAGCCATTATCCACCAAGACATCATTACTATTAATTACTAGGCTTCAATCTAAGCATTTATCATTAATAACCCTATTTCAATCACTAATAACAAATACACATAATTAAGCCAGACCTCTAGTAATAATGCAAAGAAAAATTTGCCCTAACCAGTTCTTAAATTGGTTCCAATTCATTCACCAAAAGGCAAGCTAGGGTCTGACTAATCCTTAATATCATAGCATAGCTCACAGTGAAGCAGAAATGACAACACCCAAGTGCTCATTAAAATGTTGGTGCTCATCAAGACAATATAAGGATGCCCACTTGAACCCCTTGTATTCAAAATAATACTGGAAGTCCTAGCCAGAGTAGTTATTTAAGAGAAAGAAATTAAAACTTGGAAAGGAATAAGTTAAATTGCTATTGTTACTAGCAATGTGATCTTATACAAAGAAAACACTAAAGACTGCCCAAAAACTAATGAACAGTAAAATTTTGGGATACAAAAATCAACATACAAAAATCAGTAGTGTTTCTATATGCACTTAAAACAAACTATGTGAAAAAGATATAAATAATCCCATTTACAACATCTGCCCCCCAAATGTACTTAGGAATATATTTCATCAAGGGGGTGAAAGAACTTTACGCTGAAAACTACAAAACTAGAAAGAAACTAGAGATGAGACAAATAGATATCACATGTTCATGAACTGGGAGAATAAATATTGCGGAGGTGTCCATACTACCCAAAGTGGTCTACAGATTCAATGCAATCCCTATCAAAATTCTAATGGCTTTTTTTTAAGAAATAGAAAAACAATCTTAAAATTCATGTGGAACCACAAAAGATTACAAGTAGCCAAAGCAATCTTGAGCAAAAAGAGCAAAGCTAGAGAGACATCATAGTACCTGACTTCAAAATATATTACAAATCTATAGTAATCAAAACAGGAGGGTACTAGAAAAAGAAAAACAAAACAAAAAAACAAAATAGACACATATACTAATGAACAGAACATGAAGCCAAGTAATAAAAAACTCAAGTATTTATGGTCAATTGATTCTCTAGAAAGGAGCCAAGAAAACACAATAGGGAAAGGATGGAGTCTTCAATGAAACTGGAGATATCCATATGCAGAAGAATACAAGTAGACTTTGGTCTCACACAACACACAAAACACAACACAAAATGAATTAAAGAATTAAATGTAAAATCTGAAATTGTGAAACTACTAGAAGGAATCATAGGGAGAGGGAGGAGGGGAGGGAAAAGGGAAGTGTCATTGGCCAAAACATTGACCAAATTATATTGTTATATTGTATGCATGTATGAATATGTAACAACAAATTCCACTATTACATATAATTATAATGAACCAACAAAAAATTTAAAAACAGGAGGAGAACTCCATGCCATTGGTCTGAGAATCTTTTTTGGATGATCCTTAAAGTATAGGCAAAAAATCAAAAATAGACACATGGAGTTAGAGCAAACTGAAATCTCTGCATGTCATAGGAAATAACCTACCTAGAGAGAAACAACCTACACGATGGAAGAAAATATTTGCAAACCCTACATTTGACCTACATCCAAAATATAGTCATATGTTACTTAACAATAGAGAGATGTTCCAAGAAATGTGCTTTTAGACAATTTTGTCACAATGCAGGGTGTACCCACACAAACCTAGATAGTACAGCCTACTACACACCTAGGCTATATTGTATAGCCTATTACTCTGAGACTATAAACCTGTATGGCATATTATTATACAGAATACTGTTGGTACAAAGGCAAGTATGCATCTAAATATTCTAAACACACAAAAAAAGGTACAGTAAAAATACAGTAAAAAAGATTTTAAATGATACACTACTATAAAGAATGTATCTACCATGAAGGGGCCTTGCAGGACTGAAAGTGGCTCTGGGTGAGTCAGTGCATGAATTGAAGGCACAAAACATGACTGTATGTTACTGTTGAATTTATAAACACTCTTATGCTAATTTACAAAGTTCTTTGTTTTTCAATAAGTTAAGCTTAGCATATTGTACCTTTTCTACTTTATAAACTTTTCATTTTAAACTCTTTCGCTCTTTTGTAATAAAGCTTAAAAGGTGAGCACATTGTACAGCTGTATAAAAATATTTTACTTATGTCCTTATTCTATAAGCTTTTATCTGTTTTTTAAATTTTTAAGATTTTTACTTTAAAATTTTTTTTTATTAAAAACTAAACCGAACATACATACACCTATTAGCCTAGGCCCATACAGGGTCAGATCAATGTCACTGTCCTTCACCTCCACATCTTGTCTGTTTGGAAGGTCTTCAGGGGCAGTGACACACATGGAGCTGTTGTTTCCTATGAGAGAAAGGGCTCCTTCTGGAACCCTCCTGAAGGACCCACCTGAGCCTCTTCTTGAAAAAGTGTACTCATTTTAGAAATATGTCCATGGTGGTTTTGTTTGCTTCCTTTTATCATCACAGATTTTCTCATAAGCAGATAATGCACCATGAAGATCCCCCTTTATTAATGCAAACTTTTGGTAGCTGGGGTCCGTGTTTTCAAACCTTTTAAGAAGCTTATTGAGGTCTGCAAACATTTCCCCCTTTAATGTGAATTTTCTTGGAGGTGGTTCTTTTTCTTATCCTGCAGTTTCTTATCTCCTGCCTCTTTTCTCAGCTGCGTTCACTAGGTGATATGAATTTTTCAGCTCCATTATAATATTAGGGAACCACCATTATATATTCATGTATAAAATTCATGTAATCATGTATATAAAACATGATTATATAGCACACTGGCTATACATAAGGAAGTAGAAATAAGTCAAGAAAAAAGAACATTTTAAATGATTTTAAAATGGGCAAAGATTTAGAATAGTCATTTCTCCAAAGAAGACATACAAATAGCCAACAGGTATATGAAAACTATGCTCAGTATCACTAATCAGAAACAAAATTTAAACAACCACAATAAGATATCTCCTCAGGATGATTGTTATAAAAAGAAAAAAAAATATCCAGGATGTGAAGAAATTGGAATCTTGTGTCCTTTTGGTAGAAATGCAAAATGATACAGTTGCTATGGAAAATAGTATGGAGGTTCCTCAAAAAACAGAAAATAGAACTACTATGTTATTCAGCAATCCCACTCCTGGATATTGTATTTCATCAGTATGTCAAAGAGATACTGTTCATTGCAGCATTGTTCACAATAGCCAAGATATGAGGTCAATCTAAGTGTCCATCAATAAAAGAATGGATAAAGGAAGCCTGGTATAAAGATTATAATGGAATATTATGCAACCTTTATAAAGAAGGAAATCCCATAATTTGTGACAACATGGATAAAACTGGAGGACATTGTTTTAGTGAAATAAGAGGCACAGAGAGACAAATGATACCTGATCTCACTTATATATGGAAGCTTAAACAACAACAAAAAACTCACAAAGGCAGAGAGCAGGGGCTCACAGTACCAGGGTCTGGGCAAGGGGAAGTTTGTGGATATATTTGTCAAAGGAGGCAAAATTTGAGTTAGGAAGAGTAAGTGCAAGAGACCTGTTGTACAATATGGTGGCTATAGTTAAGAATATGTTCCATACTGGAAAATTACTGAATGTAGTGTTGAAGTGTTTTCCCAAAATAAGTATGTGAGGTAATGCATATGTTAATTGGCTCAGTTTAGCCATTCCACAATGTATACACATTTCAAAATATCATGTTGTACTTGTTAAATATATGCAATTTTATGTTAATTTAAAAATAGATGAGGATAAGAAATTTGAAATAGTAATTAATAGAAACAAAGTAATTAAAAAAATTTACCCTTGGGCCCCACTCCAGGCAAACTAAAATGAGAGACCGCAGATTTTAAGATCCTCAGGTGATTTGTGGGCACAGTGTCTTGATGTATGTATAGAATGTATGGTCTATTAATCAGCGGTATTAAGATTACCTGGGAGCTTGTTAAAAATGCAAATTCCTATTTCACCTCCAAGTCATGTAGCATGGGTATGCCTGTGTGCATGCAGTCTCAAAGTGATTTATATGCACTCTAGGTTTGAGAACAAGTGGTTAGAAACCCATTACTCTATGGATCTTAATCCAGGCCTTTTCAAAGACTTTTGACCTGCAGCTTGCCTTTTGGCCATCTAATTGCTAATTCATCTGGAATGAACAACAACAACAACAACAACAAATAAAGAATAAATGAATCGATCCACTTTTCTTTCCAATCAGATTTATGATAAAGATTTTGGAGGGTGCCATGTAATTAGAAATATTTAGGATTATTGATGGATTACAGTACTCCATGAAAAACATTTCCTCTATTACCATGGTTAATTAGGAGTAGACCATAAAAGCATTCCTCTAGAAAGGTCATTTAAAAACATAATGAAACGTTGTCATGTGCAATGGAGAATGACACACATCATGACTCAAGAAAATACTATTTTATTCCCTGTGAATTTGAGTAGGTCCAAGCACAAATCCTTTCAGAATGCTAGAGATGGATATTTTTGTGTCCTCTCAGGATTTGCAACTTTGCAACTTTTCCCTAATTGTGTAGAATTTAGCAGTGATACTAAGTATGACCAGAAACCAAAAAAATGATTTTAGTCACCTACTCCTTAATGCATACCTTAATCTTTGAATGTGGTGTTTTTTGACATTCTGAAGAAAAAAGTAAAGTTCGTGAGAAAGTACATGTAAAACTGCAAAATTACAGAGACTTCTAGATTTTTGTTTGAAATATCTGAAGCATCACATTTTGTTTCAGAAAATTGTACTCTATTTGAAAAGATGTCTACATGCCAAAAGAACATGCTGCTCACATAAATAACAACGGTGTAATTTTAACAGTCTCACAAAAGCTATAAATGTTCTATCTCAAGGTAAACATTTTAATTAGTCTGAAAAGTTATTTTTCTTAACACTACCAGCAACTTTGCCCACTCTCCATCCCAGACCTGCTAACATGTGCCAAATACAAAGTGTAAGGACAGAAGTAGCAGTTCATGTAAAGCAAGACAGATGAAGTACCAGGCAGAAACTACAGAGGTTTAAAAAAAAGAAAAAGAAAAGAGGGAAAAAAATTGTCCTTGGAAGTGCAAGCACTTCTGCAGAACAATTAACTTAATTAACCAGACACCATGAATATTCATAAGGCTGTTAATGTCTCCCACATCCAAACAGATAAATGTGATGTAATGACTTCCTAGTCAAGCATATCTAAAATTCTCATGAAACAGCACCTACACTTTGGTTTTTTGCCTGAAATATCATAGAAATTAACAGTCCCTCGGCAATATTTTATTCTCCTCAAATTAATTGGAAAGCATGAATTTATTTATGCAAACTCTATAGGAATATATGGTTCACAGCCATCAGTATGTGGATTGAGCCTTGTTTTACAACAACTGGATTGCTTTTTTATTTTTATGTCCTCTCAGGCTTTTCTCTCTATTGCCCCCTCCCCACTTTTAATCGGAATCTCCCTGTATAGTTCCTTAGCACCAGTTCCCATAGCAACAAACACCATTCCTAATGGCCAGCAGTTCAAATACAGGCTTCCCCACATCTGATCCATTTGAGTCTGACCATAATTCAGCGGCTTAGTCTGTTGGCTCAGTGGAGTAATTTACTAAACACTCTCCCTCTGGGTGTCTCACTCCAGGAGGCAAATGGCTTAAAGGCAGACTGTCTCCTCATGTTCAGCTTGGAAACTTCCTGCTTAGCTCTTGTTTCCATGCTCTATCAGAAGCCCTGACTAGGCATAGCGTCCTCATATTAAATACAGCCCACACATGACCTTCTTTTCCTATTAGATGGAATTAGTAAGCTGGTACTCCTATCCAACAACCAGAATTTTGGCAGCATGCTGTTATCTTCTAAACAAAAAGCATCACAATGGTGTTTCTACAAATACCCACTGAATACAATATACTTTCAAAAGCAGAAATTTGCTTTAAAATTTTAAAAATGTAATGCTATTCCTTTATTAAATCATGGTTACATATTAAAAACATAAGTACAACTCCCGGTTTCTGTAGCTAAGTGCCCACTTTATGCCAAATACATACTTCTTGGGACACCCCTCTTTCCAGTGCATGGCACCTAATGATCTCAGGAATTTAGGCTTTAATGAAGATAAACAATGACTTACTAAACTCCTCCATTTTGCATGGAGGGGAATGTTGGAAGGGTTATAGTAACTGCATTTAGAACTACTAAAATGACAAAAGAAAAAAAGGGGAAAAAAAGACATAATAAATGGTGTCAAATAATTCATCTTTTTTTTCCTCCTTTGAGGTTATTTTGTTATCTTCCACTTTCAGGCCATTATAGATGTTTCTACATTCACCTTACAATTATCAGAATATATCCTAATAATCTCCACTTTTACATTCTTGCTTTTATGACTTTATACCCTCAAAAGGCACTTGGCTATCTTTGGCCCTTGGACAATTTAACAGCAATATTAAATATTCTAAAAATCATGGTTATCAAATAGAATAAATTTTCTTCTAACCATATGCCTTATTTTCAGAAAAAAAAAAAATTCCCTCCTTTTAGCAATGGTGCATATTTCAAAAATGAAAAAAGAATCAATTTCTTTCATTGCTGTTTATTTAAATAATAATTTGGGGTGAATGTATTCTGAGTTATGTATTATTGTAACATAATAAGCTTAGAGAAAGTGTTTTCTTTGTTGGAGCAGCGTCTGGCTCTAGCAGTTCTCCCTGGCTTCTACTTCCTCCTGCTCACTTCTACTAATGATTCCACCTCTAGCTACAAAATGAATCTCCTAGAACTAGTTCCCTCAGGTTGCTCCCTTGATCTGGAGCAACCCATTGTTCCCTATTGCTTCTCAATTACAATTCAGACCCCTTCCTGTGGCTTCAGGAGTGGGCATGACATTCTGGCCTATTTTGACACTATTATCTGCCATCCAATGGCTTGTTTTCTGTTTCATAAACACTCCTGGATTTTGCCATTATTATTTTGCAGCTAAAAAAAAAAAATAGCTTACTGTCATCTTCTTAGGCCAGAGAACCTTCTCACTTTAAGGCCTGATTCAAGTGCTATTTACTCTGTAAAGTCATCTTTACATTCATTCACTTGAGAAACTATCCTGCAATGTGTCATGTTCTCTTCCAGGCACTGGAAATACGGTAGCGAATGGAAAGATAACCATCTTGGCCTTGATGGAGCTTACCCTCTAGGGCCTGGATCCTCCTTCCAGTTTGGGAGGAATCATTTGGTATTCAAAGTTTCCTGATTATAGTTCAATTATATGAGTTCCACATTTTACCTTGTATAAAATTAAAATTATTGTGACTGATGGGAGCCCCATTTTGAAACTTCCTGTCTGGTACTATGTAACCATTAGACCTTCTTATGAAAGGCAGAATAATAATAATTTCATCTATTGATTGTTTAAACTATGTATTGAACCCTTAGTACATACCATCTAGTTTAGTACTACAAATCTGTAATAAAGTGAATATTATGAGTTATCCCCACTTTATAGATTAGAAAAATTAGGCTCAGAGAGATTAACTGTGTTGTCCAAAGAGTCATATTTGCTAGTGGAGATGCCAGAAGTCAAGCTTGGATCTTTCATACTCAAAGTCTGTATTTTTTTTTTTTTTTTTTGGTACTGGGGATTGAACTCAGGGGTACTCAACCACTGAGCCACATCCCCAGCCCTATTTTGTGTTTTCTGTAGAGAGAAGGTCTCACTGAGTTGCTTAGCACCTCGCTGTTGCTGAGACTGGGTTTGAACTCGCGATTCTCCTGTCTCAGCCTCCCTAAGTGCTAGAATTACAGGCGTGGGCCACTGCGCCCGGCTTCAAAGTCTGCACATTTAGCTTATGCTATGCTGACTAAGTTAGGAAGTAGGAAAGGGAATGAAGGAGGAGAGTCAATTTAACATATATGTAGCCATCCCCTTGCCTGCTGGTATTAAGCCAAGTGGAAGCTGTGCTCTGACAGGAGTTAGGATTTGGTCTGTTTCCATTCCAGCACTCTTCTGGGCTCTGAGAAGCAAAGCATGGGCTATTTCACTAGCAGATCCATCTCCACCAACACAGACAACGCTAGAAAAAAGAAATTAAGCAAAAGCAAACATTTCAAAACAATTGGTAATTACTCATAAGATCTAGACTTCCAAATATTTTATTAATCTTACATAGTCTATACATGATTACTCATATGTGTCTTCAATATTATAGTATGGTCAATGGCTAAGAAGACACAAGCACTGAACAGGCAAAGTTTACTCTAAGTAGAACACCTGGATAATCCCCACAGACAAAATATTTTTATGTGCATTGAAGCATTAAAACATTTGAACATGTTAATTCACCTCCAATTCATATCTTTCAAAAGCATATAATTCTCATTTTGTTTGTTAATAGTACTGTCATCTGCAATTCATTTAACACCAACCAAAGTCATAAAATTCAGCTAATTCTCAATAAAGCTCCAAAAAGACAACAATAAAAAAATCATGTAAAATATGAAGCTTTCATTTAAGAAACTGCTAATTATCACTAGTACATGAACATACTAATTACAAACCTGACCTGGGTTTCATTGACATTCCTGTTTTTATGGCACTTCTAAATGTACTGTCACTACCCTTTGATTGTAGATAGTACTGCTGGGTTGTTTTTTTTTTTTTTTTTTTTTTGAGGCCTTATGGTAAGTAGATTTGGGGGGAAAAGATCCACAAAACTGATAGTAGAATTTTTTTCAGACTATTTCTATTTAAAAGATTCAAAACAATCTTCACTATTAAAATGTCATCAATTTGGGGCTGGGTTGTGGCTCAGTGGTAGACATTTGCCTAGCATGTGTGAGGCACTGGGTTCGATCCTCAGCACCACATAAAAATAAATAAAAGTACTGTGTCCATCTACAACTAAAAAAAAATATTTTTAAAAAAATGTGATCAGTTTACCCAAAAAGAAGAGGATTTCTCATTATGGAAAGTAAGTGTCATAACTCAAGGCCTACAAGGGCCAGCAAGAATGGGAAAGCATGATCATGCAGAGGTGGCAGCTTTTCTACTACAGTCCATTCATACCATGTGGGAGGCCTAGCAAAAGCAGATGGGATTTTTCTAGAGAAACCAGAGATTCTGATTTTAGGGTAAGTCTCCCAATTTATAAATACTAACAACTAGCCTTTGTTACATTTCAAAAAACTAAGTGCCAAACAAAAGAGCCTATGAGCTATAATCAGAGAGGTTCTTAAAGAGACTAAAAGCATCATTTCCCTTCACCTTCCAGTCTCCTCACCTAGTTGAGGTCAAGACCCACAGCTCAACAAGGGCTTGGCAATCTAGGTCCACTGTGGTTATAAGAGAGATCCAGCTCTCTCTTTCTCAGGTCCTTATTATTACTATTTTATGTAATAATAATTCCAGGTTTCCTCCTCTAAAATTGTTCTTTTCAGGAGTTTTGTTCATGACAACAAATAAGCTGACTAAAACAATTATCTGTTAGAGACAAACTATATGTCAGATATGCTTATCCTTTACTATTAAATCCTCATAATCCTGTGCATTAGCCATTAAACCCAACTTTATACATGGGGAAACCAAAGTGTGGTTTGAACATTTCCTGTTGATTTCAAAGATCGTCACTAGATTTCCAAACATTCTATGAACTTAGTATAAATCCTGATCCATACCAGTATACATGTTGATATTTATGTGTGATCTAGGAGAACCACATAAAGTCATCCAAAAGCATCTAATTTAGCACTAAAGAACGTGACTCATACATGCACAGGATGGCAATCTCAACTCCTGTAATCTTGCATCCAGTATTACAATTGGGCATCTGTTAACTCATTGCTGGAGTTAGCAGAGGGCCTTTCCATGAGTAAGCTCTGCTACAAAAACCTTTGAAATTTTGTCATGACACACATTGTTAAATATTTTGAAACTAATACTGAATAATCACTATATATAATAAGGCACTATTCTCAGCACTCTCCATGTATTACCTCATTTAATTTGAACAAAGGATGTATACGGTAAATGTTATGGTCTCAAATTCCAGATTAGGACACTAAGCATAGACAGATTAAATACTTTTTGCATGGTCATATCACTAGTAAGTGGTAGAACAATGAATTAAAACAAGACAATTTGGCCTTAAAGACAGTGCTATTTATTATTCACTATATTATACTTCTGTTCTACACAGGAAAACCAAAGACAGTAGCCTTAGAAGAATTGTATCACTTTCAAAATTAGTTTGAAAACCCATAAAACCAAATCAAAATTAAATGAACTCAGGAAGATATATATTTATTTATGTCAACAACTGCTAGATCATGTTCTGGGTATAGTTCTTTAACCTAAGAGTAGACTTAATTAAGGCTTAATACAAAAACATCAGAAGAGGTTGGATATCACAAGAGAAAAAACATTCAACCTTCTATATGAATTTAATTTAACCACACTTAAAAGCTACTCTAAAACATAAGCCTTACAGTAATTATTCCTTTCCATATGGAATATCTTCTTGTTTTTAGAGTAAGTAAAATCCTATTTCCATGGCTTCATGTGCAATGATTTAGTCTAGAAAAGTAAAATTGAAGGGTTAATATTTTATTTCCCCTTTGAAAGAGTGACAAGGGAAAAATTTAAATACTAGTTTGTAAATTGGTCTATCAACCAGTATCTTTGAAATCTTGAATATAGTGTTGGGTTTTGGTTCAATGTTTTTAATTTTTCTGAAGGATTTTGTTTTTACCTAAAGTAGTACAGATATTATAGTCAATCTGATAAAAGGTCAGTATTAGCCAAATAATATCTAGATTATTATGGGCTTAGGTAATAGTAGAATGAACAAATAAAAAACTAATTCAACAAACTCAAGGCACTGAACAAAGAGCAAATAATTGGTAAATTTATAATTTTCTATAGTTATAAAAACTACAGATTGCTTTAACTATATTCACATTTATAAATGTAACTGTTAGTGCTCCAAGTATATGCAGATGATATTACTCTTTTCTTTGCCTTTATAAAACTTCCTCTTCATGCCCAACATAAATGGAGCAATATGGAATATAAAGTTCCTGTAAGTTTTAGCATTGGATCTAGGTGTTTGCTAGAACACAACAAGGTGGGCACCAGCTGTCACAAATGCTGATGTGCTGTTTCTGTGGGCCTTAGAAACATGTCACAATGTATCTTAATAGAAATATATATAACTCATTAAAAAACACCCTAAAATCTTGGGAAATAGCATTTCTTAAACATTATTCATTAAACCATTTTGCTTTTAGGATAATATACATTGAATCCTAATCACTTCCTATTGGTAGCTCCACTAGAGTAAGGCAGAGATGCTTCAAGGCAAATTTCTTAAGAGAATGTGAGCCAATCTCCTAACAAAATGAAATAGTAGCTTGGGTCACCTTATCTCATCCTTAAACTAAATTTTTCAAAAAGTGCTCCTATGACCACTCTTAGAACACAATCAGGGACAGGAAACTCACCAATGTAGAATGCTCAATTTCAGAAAATTCTACTTATTAGAGAATAGTCTGTTTGAAGTGCATAATGAATGAAATTATGTTTCTATTCTTCTCCTCATATACCTCTCTTTGTATTTCTAAGTATGGGGACCCAAAATTACCATTTTATTAAGATAATTATCTCAATCACCATACCAATTTCTACTGGAAAACCTAAACCCATGAAAATAAATGAGCTATTTAAAGCATTTTAGAGTATAGATTTCTAGTAAAAAATTATATTATTATAAGTCCAAAATGCATATTATAGGGCTTGAAAATAGTTAAAACACCAAACTTGGGTCAAACAAGTTGGGTGAAGCCCATATAAGTAAAAACTAAGTATCTAAGTATCTCTTAGCACCACCATGCAAAATAATACCTGAATGGGAAATAAAGAATTAAATATGTGCAGGTAAAGAGAAAAATATTCCTAAATCACATTTGAGCAATGGTCTTTCTTCAGGTTCAGCAAAGTACTTCTTAATCCTTGCCATATTTGAATATATTTATAGATGCCACATTAGACAGAACATTCCATATCGCTGGTGGGCAATTCCAGGTTTAGTATCTGGTACCTGTTACTCTCATCATTCACATAATTAAGTTTTACAGCAAGGACTTTTTTTGTAAGGCAGCTACCCTCATATATTCCTGGCTCAGGACTCTGCAGCATATAAAAGGAGATGATAGGCATGATTCTTCCAATTACTTTTCTTTAAATTGTTTTAAAGAAACAGTTTAAAGATAATTAGCTTAAACAGCTTTAAGATAATTTCCTAAATGCAGCTTATCGCTCCTTCTGTTTGCTTTTAAGTACAAAGTTCTAACGTAATTGCCTCCCATACTCTTGATCTTATATGATATTGCCATCTAGATTGTCTCCTCAATTGTCTTTGTGCTAAATCATATTTTACTTACCAAACGTTCTTCCTCATCAGCTACGTGTTGTCTCATCAAACTATATTAAGCATTTCTGAAAACAACACGGCAAATGCTTTATTGTGAGCACACCTCTTCCCTTTACAAATCCTAACATTTCGTTAGGAACATCAGTCTTTTTCATATTGATAAAAATGGAGTTCCAACTGCCTTTCCTGACTTTATAGGTCCTTTGTTGCACCCTTCTCATCACAAAGTGACTCAGATAAGTCAGACACTTACCACATATCCCCTCCTGTTAAAAAAAAATATTTCCTGAAGGAATATGTTTTAGTCTTATTCATCAACCAGCACTTTAGCAAATCAATTTACCTGATTTTTAAAAAGGGCTATTAAGTGTGTGGCACGTGCCTTGTTCCAATGTTTTAATATTTCTAAGGTTCACATTCCAGCGAGCAACCCTGTATACTCCAGCAATGCATTGGAAACTTGGAAATATATCACTCTGGAAATGATTTATTTGTTGTTACAAAATACTACCCCAACCACTCACAGCAAAATTAACTACTAGGTAGATATTAAAGCTATCAATAAATTTTGAGAAGAGAATCATAAAAGTTATACCATATAACCAGTATATCTTCCTTCAATGTTTTTCTAGATACTCACATGGTAAAAGCACAGAATTAAGTATTACATATGCAAATATATGCACATTAAATAAGTATAGGGCAATACACTGTGATTTCATCAAATTTAAAATTAGATTTCTCTTTGCTTTTCTATGCCAGATCCTGAGAGGTGAATGACCATGCCATATTACTATAAATTTTTATATAGATAAGAACAAAATAGAGACTAATTACATACATCACAAATGTTTAAAAATTATGGGTCCCAAATATGTAGCTAAAACCTAACAAAAGCATGGAATAACATAAACTATAATATATACACATATATATAAATTAATAATAGAACATACCCATCATATCCCTGGAGTTCACATTCCTTAAGCAGGGACAGAGCATGCCCTTTATATTCTGTTACTATCAAAAAAACACACACACAAAAAAATTACAGCTTTAAATAATGTTCTACACTTTTTTAACTTGGTTTGGCAAAATAATATGATTAACATATGGTTGGGTCATAAAACAACATTTATTCTTGAATATTTACATTTTAATCATAGGAAAGAGGCTTACATGTTAGTTTCTTGGTGTATTTTATATCTTTATGTAAAAGAGGGTCACATATTTGTTCCAACTACATAAGTCATTTGGTGATATCCCACATAGTAGTTAAAGAATTTATCTCAGTGCCTGTCTGTTTAGTGTTCCCCAAATAAGACACATTTCCTTTAAATCAAAAGCTTACGAACAGGAGTATTTTGAAAATACAGCATATTAGCTGGCATTGAACAGTCAATGTAAAATCACTTTGGCAACCTTACATGAATAAATTAGTTGAAAGGTTAGTGTAAGATTTACATACCAGAAGAATGTGTATCTGGAACTGCTAGACTGAAAAAAGGAGGAGTTGGATGTGAAAATATGAAGTCAAGCCAACACCAGTGATAAGAGACCCAGTCCAGGAGGAGGGTGGCACATAGGCCCACCAACAGACCCGATCCTCTGAGGAAATGAGTCTGTCACGCTGTATCGCTGTCTCCACAGTCACTGATGCCCTGTGCAGTATTGTAAATGCCAGTGAAGACAGGATAAACGGGCACACTGCAGATGGCACCAAGCATCACAACCACATTTAGCATTTTCTAGGGAAGCTCTGCCAGAAGAGACAGCCCAGCTGTATCCACCCATCAAAGATTTCTGCTGACTGACATGACATTGCAGATGGATTTTTTGTGTAAGAATGTGCATCATTATATGCAAGATTACATTAATCTTTCATGCCTGTCTGTCCCTGGTGCCAGCATGGTTCAAGCTTCTCCTGAAATGAATTTAGATATTGTTAAAAATTATTAGTCTTGGTGTCTAAGAGAATCATTCTGTATCCAGCAGTGTTACATTGTAATTCTCCCACAGCTTATTCAAAATGCTGTTAACATCCACATGAATAAAACCTCTCTATATTAAATTCCAATTGGAAGAAAACTATAATAAAGCTAAATATAAAATATTAATATTAATAAAGTTGGAAGGTTAAGTTATCATAAGAGATGTGTGCTGATAATTCATTTATAACCACAGTAAGTAGTTGCAATCTTACAATGGGAAATAATGTCTTACATACACACATTAAAAATAATTAAAGGTATTATGAAGAAATATCTATGTAGAGAATCAATTTATCAAGTCTTTCTTGGTCTGGTGATAAATCAGTTTATCAAGTTTACTTTGGTCACACTATTCTAATCCCATACAAAATTAGCTTAAAATTATGTTATACTTGTATGCCATTTTTTGTTTGGGAAACATTTTAAATACTTTCCTTTGATCTTACAGTTGATCTTATCTAACTATACATTATGCAACCTGTTTAATAATGTTACATTACACAAGTTAAATAAAATCATTGATCTAGAATCATTTTTAAAAAAATCAAAGAAACCTGACTACAAGAAATTATATTAGCAGAAGGAATAAAATGAAGAGTCTTTCGCTTTGGAGAGTTTACAGTCTGGATATAAACAGTATACACTAATTAAAACAAATATATGAAGTAGAAATAAGTGATTATAGAGAAAATAAATGTAAGGCAGAAGGGAAAGGCATGATTTGGACTACTATTAGAAGTAGAAAGAACCAAAATCTACATTTAGACAGGCTGTTATGGACTGTTGAATAAGACGGCTGGATTCAAATCATCCCACTCCAAATAAATATAAAGAGTAGATGGCAGGTAAATAAATTTCAAAAATGTATGTAATCTAATCTCTTTTTTTCAGCTACTTTCCTTTTCCTATTGGGATTCTGGGCCCTTTTTTATGTAGGGGATTTGAAATCTTCATAACTGACTGGGTTTTTAACACAGTCCCCTACTGGGACCCCTACTCTTCAGTATAGCTGCTACTATTGCAGGAAGACTAGAGAAGAGCAGTGTCTTGAGATTGATAGTGAGTGCCAAAAGTGAATTTGAAAATAAAATCAGATGTGATCTGATATGGACATAAGGAAATATTTCTTGGTCTGGGGATAAAATTCTATTGTAGAATAGGATATTGAGCAGTCATTGTCTTTCCTGTCCTACAGGCATTTCAAACTCACTTCAAAAGTGGAAATCAGTGTGTCCACCTTAAATATATTCTCTCAAATACCATTCATTTTGTATTCTGTCATCTACTCCTCAAGGCAGGGAAACAACTCCTCCTTGGTTATCCCTCTGCTCTCTGGGACCACTCCATGGCCCACAAAGCCAATGCTGTCAGACTGGGCATTACCAGTTTTCATGTTTGTACTATAACAGCCTCTTTTCTCCAACTTCTGTTCTACTCTAGCCAGAATGACCTCTTTGAACATATTTCAATCAAATCTCTTCATTGTGTAAATGCCACTGATGACTCTTTATATTCCAAATTTTCATTATTTGAAATATTCCATATTCAAATTTTCAACTTTCTAACTCATACGTTAGAAACAGGATCGGACATATGCACTTACAATTATTTAAATTGATAAAGAAGAACCTTTCACTCAGAATTCTCATTCTCTCTCTAGCCGGATATGATGCACAAACACAAACTATGCATGCTTTTATTAAAATGCTGGTAAAAGAAAAAGCAATAACTTTCCAGGCCTCTAGCACCTTTTGACTCCGTTTCATCAGACTGCTTAGCATTCTGCTGTAAGTGATTAGGAATAACAAGAGGCATTTCCAAGGAATGAAATGATTCAAGTACAGTCATAAAGAGCCCAAGAGAAACAACACAAAGAGTCTTGGTGAAGGGGTCAAAAGTTAGCAGCATGATGATAGAAGAAGAAGAGGAAAGCTACAGAAAGAAAGGGGGATAGGAAGGAAGAGAAGTAAAGGAAAGGAAAAACCTCTTAGCCACTTTCTGGACAATTCTTCCCAGGACGTAAAATTATCTGGGACTAGGAACTCCCATGGGCACTGAGCTGGCAGAGGTCATGTTTGCATTCAGAGAAGCATCTTTGACCACAATAAGATCTGGCATCTGTTAATACAGAGTGAGGAAGATGGATGTGCCTGTTAGGAATGAGAGAGATCAAGGGCAGACAGGATATCTGTCTTATATTTCAATGACACTTATACAGTACAGTAGGTAGGATATAATCATGCTGCAAAAGATAACATTAACTCTGGTAGATGACGATTATAAGGAAAGAGATGTCAGCTCTCAAGTTCTCCATGGTGTGCAGCTTATGCCTACCACAAGGGAACATGGCCGAAGAAGCAGGTGACTTGCAATTCAGTCAATGTTCCTAATGGACAAGCCAGGTGAACTTGGGTTGACTCAGCCCTGAAAAAAAGGTAACTTTTAGTAAGTCAGCTCAGAGGAATGCCTTTTCTAATGCATACAGAGGCTCAGTAAGGGTGGATGTAAGAATGTCAAACAAAACTGTCCAGTAACAACACATTGTGACTTTAGGATAGGGTACCAAGTCAACTAAGTCATAATCCACAAGGAATGCCACACACTTGCACTCCACTACACAAGGAAGCTGAACTGCGCGGCCTCTATAGTTTTCTTCACTCTGTTTTTTCTGGTGCTTTGACTTATATATCTGTATTATTCTGTAAATTCTCTGATAGCCCATGACCTCTCAGTTGTTATTAGATAAGATACTACATTGGTAGTATAGGGTATGAGGAAAAAGCAATTCAAAAGGTGTTGATCTATATTCAAAAGTATTTAGGGTTTCAGCATAAGTCAAAATGAAAGGAATAAGTGTATTTTTATTAATGTGATGAGATCCATTTGAAAAAGAAATTTATGAGAAAAAATACTTTATAATGTATACCTAGCAGCAATTTTTCAAATCATGCCTCCTGTTTATATAGTACTATTTCTTTTCTTTTTTAAAAAAATGTTTACTTTTTAGTTGTAGGTGACAGAATATCTTTATTTTTTATATTTTTATGTGGTGCTGAGGATCGAACCCAGTGCCTTATGCGTGCTAGGCGAGCACACTACCACTGCGCCATAATCCCAGCCCCAGTACTATTTCTTAATGAATTACCATATAAAATTTTTTAATGCTAATTCACATTCCATTGAATTCAACAATGCACATGAAAACATGTCAAAACAATGAACATGAAGATATGCACTCTTTTGCATTACTATTCACAAATCTTTTTTTCAAATAAAGTGAATTAAATATTATATAATTTTATGAAAATGAAATAATGTTACAACCATTATTTCTATAGCATTTTATAATATATAATGTAATTCCACAAAACAACATGTTAAGGTAGGAAAACTAATAAAATAGGAATAATTTTTATATAAATATTTAGCCAATATTCATACTAACATGGCTTAATAAGCAAAGGATGCAATTTTATAATTTTGCCTGTAGGAGGAGTGTTAGGCAGCTAATAATTAGCCATTCTATATGAATACAAAAATAAATTCTAAATTTCCATTAGGCAAAAATATAATTTTGTGTTAAACTGAATTTAACATTTGACAATACTTTGAAATTTAAGGGGAAAAAAAAACAACATAGTATTTTTCTCTCCAATACAGCTGGTAAGAAGCACATTCCTATCATTTCCTCTGCTTTGGTTCAGGCTTCACATACAGGTTTCTTTTTCTCCCAGTGCTCTTTTCCTTTCTAATCTATTCTGCTGGTGGAGTCATCTTTGGCAAACTTGATTACATCTCTGTCATTAAAAATAGTTCACATCAATTGGGGATGGATGCATAAACAAACCACCAAGTGTAGCACCCAGACCCAACCATGGTCTGGACTGGCCTCCTGTGGGACACACGGTTGGGAGTCTTCTCAGGAGCCATCATGCCTTGCTTCTCTCCAGGAGAATGCAGATTCACTTTAGACATCTGCAGCCGTTGGGAAAAGGCAGTCTACACTTAGTCCCTGAGAGTCTCGATAATTAGAGGAACCAGTGTTCCAGGTTGGGTCAGATATTATATTAGCTCAACCAAACCTGAAGAAAGACATGTTAATCCATCTTTAGGATTGAAACATGTTGGGTGTTGCTCTCTCACATACACTTACTTCTTTCCATCCTGTGGGATATGAATAAGAAAAGATCTAATTCACTGGCCGTTATTTTATGATGATGGAAAGAATAAGATTTAAGATGAAAACTAGGAAGGTAGAGCAAAGTTATAAAACCATATTCATTCTCCCTCTCTCCCCTACCTTCTGTTCCTCACCTTTTGCCTCCTTTGTCCCTTAAGAACTGTCCAGTTCACATGCTTTACCATAGTTCTCTTATGTATACCATAATTATAATATTTGGTTTTAAGTATCTGTTTGAATCCCTATAAGAGTAACTCAAGAATGGACATGACAGCTTTACTTCTCTTACATCCTTCAGTATTTAACACAGAGCAAGCATTCATGAGAGATTCTTTTGTTTTCTGAGATGGAGTGTATATTGCGTAAGCTGAACTTGAACTCCTGAGCTCAAGTGATCCTCCTGCTTCAGCCTCCTATGCATTTGGGACTGTGGATGTGTACCCTCAATAAGAGATTCTTGAACTGAATGATATATAGTATGTAATGATACAAAATAAAGTGTGAGTTTGCAGTGAGTTTACCTAACTTTTAACAGTCTCATCTCAGTTTGAATCTTCAAACTATTCTTTTGGCTAATACCTGGAAATTTTTCAATAAAAAGTATAGATCTCTGAATTTTCTCTTTTCCTCATGTATCATTTCTAAGTGCCCCAAATCATAAGCACAAAATGTTAACTTCTTTATGATAACTTTAATTCAGAAATTCCACTTCATTTTTCATGATGGTTTCTCTTTAACCTCTATTGAAGCAAATGGTTTTTTTAGGGTGACTGAACTTACCACAAAGCTTGCCATTTTTTAGAAACTTGCTTCTACCCAATCCATCAAGTCACTGGGCTTCAATGACCTTATTTACATTGCACAATCCATCTCCCTTGGTTACAGCTGAGAGAAACCCTGTCATTCTGAATCCCTTCCCCAGGAACTCAGAATTAGGACTACGAGACTCCAATTATACTCTGGGCTTATCTCTTGGGAGGTTTATTGTGCAATATTCTTCATAAATTAAAATTTATTGTAAATTTCCACTGTATTAATGAAGCTACTCAGAAATAAAGCTAGAGAAAAAAATGTGATGCTTGATTGTATCAAATACTTATTCTCAGTCCCAAGTCATAGGAAAAATAAGAGTCCTAAGGAAACAAAAGAATTTGGCATCACATTTAAAAACTCCAAGAGTATTACTAATATCCTTTCTATTAATTTTAACATTAGAAAAGTTTTATTTTCCTTAGCATAAAGCTAAGCACATTCTTCTTTTAAACAATGAATTTAAGCTTCTGGCTTCTCCAAGTTTGACTAAAACCAGCAACTACTTGCTTAGTTTTGACCTAACCAGCAGGGGTCAGAGTCAGAACAAAAACAACCTACAGAAAGACTGCATGGAAAAACATCAGCTATCTAAGTGAGCAAAAATCGATTGCTTGCCAAACTGCAGAAATAATGTGTAAATAGTAGACTTCTCACTGAAGACAACAAAAAGTATAGAGTTTCCTTTAAAATCAATCCTAATAATTGTTGGAAGTCTAGAAATGTTCTAAAGAGAAAACATTGATATTTTAATAAAAATAGCTCACTAAAAAAGGAAACATAATAAATTATACCTCTGGAACTGGCTGCAGTTATAAGAGAACCTATGAAAGCTTTAGATATCACAAACAGCTCTACAACTTTAGATTAAGAACTAATTCAGTTCATCTGGCTTTCATAAGGGAGATTTTCTATGATGAAATTACACAATGACAGTGACTCACTTGTTATGTCAGTCTTTATTCCTGCAAGCTTCAGCAGAGGTTCTACCTTCTCATAATAGACTTGGGTAGCTTCTTTTTTGTGACTTTGGGGGTTGAGGAATATTTTTAATGACTTTGGCCTGTTGGAAAAACCTGAGAAGAAAAAGATAAAATTAGATTGTCAGCATTTCTTTCTTTCATTTAAAATAACACACTAAAGTCCATTAGAATGTGATACACATATTTAAATAGTATTTGCTATTTTTATTCAAAATGTTTATAAGTGTATTCCTGGATATGACTATCTTAAAATCTTTATGATTTCCTAGTAGTGAAGTAAGTTTATTCCTCTTGAAATATATCATGAGTTATCACAAAGCATTTAATTTATGAAGGAAGATGGAAGTAAATGCAACTTTGTGAATATTAGGCAATGCTTATGTACATTTACCAAATCACAGATAATATATCAAATGTTAGCATTTTTTTTCCTGGAGAAAAGTGATGAACTATAACAAAGAGAAGGGTACATCTCCTCTCCTTAGATAAATATGCTCATTACTGGAATTGGGTAGCCCCAGTGACCCCAGGGCTACCAACGTCTGACCTATTGATGAGCCCTAGGCAGAGCAGAATGAGCAGGGATGGGACATGGTTGGCACCCAGAACATTGCATACTGGTAACTAAAAGGAGGGTTTAGGTCAGAGTTCAAGCCTAAAAAGCAGCCAGGGGAGGAAAAAAAATCTTCTCCGGGGAATTGGGATAGCAACGCCTCTCCAGCAGGGTGTCACTGATGGTGCTGCCTCACAGTTGGGGCTGAGATTTGATACTACAATTTTCTGGGCTTGCAAGATGCTTATCACTGAGAACCCAGTTGGAGCAGGTGCAAAGCAAATTTTCTGTTGTTAGGAAGGGGCAGGAGCCAAAAGAAAGCTGACAACCGTTTCTTTGATGGTAAGCTGCTCTCAGAGGGCCATGATTCAAGGTGGCAAAAGCAGTTATTAACATCCACTTTTTATAAAACCATTACTAAAGAAGTGAAAAATATCCATCACAAATGCAAAGTCAGCGTTTCATACAAGTAAAAATAATATTTTATTTGTTATATTTGATAAAGTAAAAGTCTTTTGACAGCACATATTGTTTTGAGTTTAGGGAGGATTTGAAAGGAAAAATAGATAGAGCTATGCTGAACTTCTTAAACATTTCCATAAAACTGCCCAGGGTCTTTACTGTGATAGGAAGCCTCTGTTAGGCCCCCAATCACCTACGCTATAAACCTCAAAACCATGCTCAGTGCCTTTCTTTTCCCAGTTCCTGCATTTGCATGAGTGCTCAGATTTACAAACCAGGAACTACTTGCTTTCATGCCTTATGCCAATCTCTAGTTCAGGTGCCATGGCATGGGCACCCTGGCTATTCTCTCCCCACTGCATCCTCCAGTATCATAACTCTGACCAGTGCCTTCCAGGGCAAAAGCTGCCACAGCTCATTACAGCCTGCAGAGTACACCTAAACTTAAAACAGTCCTTTGAGTCCTCTCTTCCCCAATCCCAACTTTTCTCTTCTCCTTTCTCTCTCATGCATACTCAAAAAACACTGAGCATTGATGCTGGGGAGGAAGGGCAGGTGATTAAGACACGGTTCATGCTTCAGAGGAGGAAGACATATCTACACATGCAAACCTCTCAAGACAATATCAACCGCTAACAGAACCGCATGAAGTACAGTGGCCCTGTATAATAGCGGGGTGCATAGTTCTTATTAGGCATCTGGAAAAGGCTTCCAGAAGAAGGGAGTATTGAGTGGAGTTTTGGCTCATACCATTTCCACCACTTAGAATCCCTTCCTTCATTACTCGTCATTCCACTCCTCAGTAAAAGGACAAGGGTGGAAATTCTAGGCCCTGAGACTAGCCCGAGAAAATGCATGAAGCTAAGTTAGTCTAAAGGGTTTTTATATTCTATTTTAATTTCCTTATGGTCCAGACCCACTGAATTATCACAAAATACCAAGTATACTAGGCCTTCCCTTATTAGATGGGTTTCCCTTTCCATTCTACCCCATCTCTATTTTTAATCAAAATCTTTCAAAGCTTGCTCCAGATGCCACTTCCTCACCAGAGCCTTTCCTAGTCACCAACAGGATCCAGGGCTCTCAGTTCTCAGCTCCCACCCACATCACCTATTTCTTATATCATTTATACAAAAAACTCTGATGAAAGGCCCAATATCTTGGGACTTCTACTGCTTAACTCTGGGACAGTGCAAAAGGAAAAGATGATAATAATATATTACATTGAATTTCTTATTTTTTATTTGTTCTTTTTAGATATACATGACAGTAGTGTATTTTGACGTATTATACATACATGGAGTATAACTTCTCATTCTTGTGGTCATATATGGTGTTTCACTGGTTATGTATTCATACATGAACATAGGAAAGTTGTGTTCGATTCATTCTACTATCTTTCCTATCCGCATCCTCCCTCCCTTCCCTTTATCCCACTTTGTACATTGAATTTCTTGAACACCCAATTCCACAAGTAACTCTGACACTTAACAAATAAAGGACAAGAAGGGAAGATTTGTCTTGTAGAATAATTAGTAAGATGTAATACATTATAAAGAAAGAGAAAAATCACTATTTTAAGCCATTAAAATAATAACAAATTGAGACAGGAAGCAAGTAATGGATGCTAAAAGCATCCTGTGATGATTATTTGGAACAAAATATTTACATATTATTCTTAAACTCTGTCCCTTTCCATTAGTTGTCACTCTCTTTAAAGGAGACTAAAGAGATAATGCAATGTATGATTCTAGGCAAGGTTAAAAAAATTGTTGTCGGGTTAATATTGTCATCCTATAAGCAAGAGGAACTAAGCAGGTAAACCAAGGATTGCTTTTATTAAAATGACAGGGAAGAGAAACTTACTCTAAACTCCAGCCACCAATGGTCAGATAAAATATCCAGATGACATTTATTTTACCCAGCAAATTTGTCAGAATACCTTGTTTTATTTCACAAGCAAAGGTAGTACCAGTAAGGATTGTTATTATCATAAAAACAAACTTTATTTCTCCTTCTTATATTCATTCATTTATTCACAAATAACTACATGCCTGCTATGTACCACGCAGGAGCCTAGAAACTGAGCCCCAGTGAGCAAGGAAAGCCTCTATCCTTATGAAGCTTCCATTCTAACAGCAAGAGACAGAAACAAATCAGAATTAAGAGCATGTCAGGCGGTCTTAAGTTCTAAGGACGAAAAATGAAGGGAGAGGAGAAAGGCAAAAGTGGGAGGGACTTTCTGGCCACAGAAGACCAGATTACCCAGAATTTAGGGGCATTTCCAAGGACTTGGTCTTTTGTTGGGTAGGAGAAGAAGCATGGTGAATTCTGAACAACACGGCAACATAGCCTTGAATGTTAAAAGGACCCCTTTGACTGCTGTGCAGAAAGTAGACACAACAGAACCAAGAATCACAGAGTGAGAATTCTTGTGTCATTCCATGTGGGAAATATTGCTCTAGGTTCAGTGGAAGTTTCAAGAAAAATGAAGAACGTGGAGCTGACCGGTTATGTTGACCCTTTCAATATGGTATTTGAAAGAAAAGTGTGAAAAAGTAGTCAAATAGTGGTTGGACAAGGGGAAAATGAGGACACAAGATGAGTAAGAACAAGTGACAAAGTGGCAGAATCCTTAAATTGTAGTATCAGTGGGGTTTACAGATTTCAAGGGTTGAGGGAATAGATTTGGGATCTAGGAAAACCAAAAGCAGCCAGGCTGGGAGGATACTTGAAATTGAGACACAGAGAGAGATTGGTACTGACAATAAGACCTGATAGACTGGCACATTCATCAGAATTGTCTGAGGAGCTTCTTAAAACAAATTCTGAGCCTCAGTCCCAGAGTTTGGGGCTCCGTAGCCTGAGGTGAGACCTATTTACAACAGGTTGCAGATGCTGCTGCTGAGGGTGGTCCAGAGACTATACTTTAAGAACCACTACTTTGGGTAATAAGCGGAGAGGGATAAAGTGCAAGTCAGGATCTCTGAAGGAAACCAAATACTTATGACCAAACATTTACAAAAACATCTAAGATTCTAACAAGTAATATTAAAGTGACAGCAAGATAGGAGCTTAGGTCTTCAAGGAGTAAAAGGATGACCTAGTAGTCTGTACAGGGCTGCACAAGCAGCACTAGCTGGAAGTGTTCAATGGACTGAGCATCAAAGTAGAGTATTTTTAAAGGATAAATCAGAGAAAGTGCCATATTTTCTTCATAATTGTGACCACATTAATGCACATCCATGAATCTTCTGTGCATCTTAATATTACATCAAAAATAGTTTAGTAATAAAGATTTTTAATAATGGCATAATTTTTTAAAAAATAAAGTTTCACATAATGGTTGCATCCTACTTTTTGCAAAAAATAAATTGGCATAAAATCTGTAGTGATGATAGGGTGAAATATAGTTGGCTCCCAAAGAGCAGAGAAATAGAAGGAAGACATCAGCAGCACCTCCAGAATCAGTGTTGGGAAGGTATGACAGAGAAAACAGCCAGCACTTGTGAGGACTTCAGGAGAAGCTATGAGCCCCTGGGAGAGCTGGGTTTCTCTACTAAAGCAAGAAAGCCATGTTAATATTTGGAAAAGTGGTTGAAAACATAGGAGACTTTGCTAATAATTGACTATTCATTCCAAAGGGTAGAGTAATATGGTGTCTGGAGCTGAAGACAGCAAAGGATCCTGTCAGATGAGCCTTAGAGGAATTGGGCACTGGTGAAAAGGGCCTTGGGCAGTGACATGGTGTGCAGGGGATGAGAGTGGCTTGCAGCAGTTAGGGTTGGAGAGGATGGTGGGAGGGTGGGGTCTTGCCCCAAGCACATAAAGCTCTAAGAACTTGTCTTACAACTGGGGAAGGAGCACATTATCCAGAGATGATTTTCAGACACTTCCCTTCTTAGCCTGGGCAGTGTCTGAATCTGAAGTCAGATCTATATGAGGTCCTGGGTTTCCCTCACTCTTCACCAAGTGACCTCAGTGCCAATGTTCTGTATCTGAGAACCACATGCTTGACTGTTTGCTATGCAAGTTAAAGCATAAACAAGTTAGAGAATCCAAAATCTTCTTGTTCAGCCCATTCTCTGATACTCAGTTTCCTTCTCAGAAACAATCACTGATAATAATTTGTGAATCCTTCCAGAAATATTCTATACATATGCCAACATGCATACATATATTCTGTGTTTTCAACACAGCCACATCTCTATATACTATTCTATGTCTTACTTCTTCCTTTCACAAAACAATATCATAGAGAATGTAAATTATTGAACTGGGCCTTCAGTAAAGCTACAGAGAGTAATGACAGAACATGGTGGACAGGGAATGCAAATCCATGTCTAGATTAAGCAGTGCTAGCAGCAAGGATAAACCACTGACCTTCCACAATAGAAAGGATCCAATGTAATCAGTCTCCAACCAAGTGACTAGCTGGTTACCTTGGGATGGGGTGCCATACCCAGGGCTCAAATTTGATCTGTTTGTGGGTAAAGCTCTTGGCAATTATGGTAGTCCAATCAATCCTGGTGAGCAGAAACACTTATTGTGAAAACCACATATTTGTCCTATCCTTACACCAATACCACTTTGTTCATCCATTTATTGTGCAAGTCCTGGGGTTGCTCTGCAATGACACTGCTGACATCTGTACAAAGGGATATCTTGTTAATTTCCTCCTCTGAATGAAATCTCTTTGGTGAGCTTTTATATAAAACATACATGTCCTCATATTTTATTATTTTCTGCAAAAGTAGACTTTCCACCTCTATATCCTTGTCACCAACCTTTTTCTTCCAAAACCATGATTGGCCAAGCTCTTAACCACTGTCCAGGCATCAACATGCATCAAACCTTCCGCTGGTTACTCTCTGACAATTAGCATCAACTGTGTGGAGACCTGCCCTTCAGAAAGATTTCCTTTCCCTATCTTTTAGGAACACTCTTGAGCAGGACTGCAAAGTTTTAGTAGCTCATTTTTATTATATCATGGAGAACTATC
Organism: Geosciurus inauris; assembly: GCA_004024805.1. Lineage (NCBI taxonomy): Eukaryota > Metazoa > Chordata > Mammalia > Rodentia > Sciuridae > Geosciurus > Geosciurus inauris. The sequence continues at coordinate 240,086 of PVHX01000420.1, read as the reverse complement.
TCTAATCTAGGTCCCTTTTGTTTCCTTCAGAGCACTGGTAATAGAAAATTTTCATGAGACTGCATATATGGGATAAAGACAAAAAAAGTAATTCCACAATAACTAAAGGCTACCAATATATTTGATGTATTAGACTCTCATTTTTATTACCTGCATGAAACATTCTTCTACCTAAAATAACTAGAACATTTTATGTTCCATTCAACTGAAATCTGACCGACCCATATGTATAATGGACATTTCAAACTTAACATATTCAAAAGTGAAATTCTGATTTTTCCCATGAAATCTGTCCTATATACTCACTGTCCTTCCAATGTCACTTAATAACAACTTCTTCCTTCTACTTGCTCTGGTCAGAAAATTTAGTTCCTTACTTTAAAATAATCATTAAAGCTAACAAATTAAGCAGTTATTCTGCCTTTTTAATACATATCTGGGTAACTAAATAGCCCCAGTTGCAGAAACCACATCCTTTTACATAGAAAAATACCACTAATTTAGATGAAACAATCAAACTAGAAGTCTCCATATTGTTGCCCCTAATTAGATAATTATTTAAGGCAAAGACAATCAATGTATCTTAAAATCATTAACTGAAATATTTATTCAGATATTCTGTGGGCCCTAAGTACTGCTCAATAGCTATCAGCTTCAAATGTAAACATTACAATGGAAGGATCAGGTTGTCACCTCCCTGACTCAGGAATCAATTTTAGTCTCATTAATAATGGGATAGTTATCATTATGTGTCACTTGACATGATGAAAAATGAAGTACACAGTACTACTTATGATGTATTCTACCTCAAAATGTCCCACATGAATCTTATTAAGCTTTAGGTTAAAAACTCGGTTTGTAGAAAACACCGGAAATAGAACAAGTTCAATGATACCATAAATAAATAATCGGATAGTGATAAAGCATCACTGCTTAAAGTGTGGTGTTCAGAATGACAGCCCAGCATCACCCAGCAGCTCCTTAGAAATAGCTATGCTACACCCAGTGAATCGGGTTTTTAGACTGGAGTCCAGTAGTTTAGATTTCCAAGTGACTTTCATGTACATTAAGCCATGCATAATAATCTAGTCTCTTCTGAAAGTCAATGTCAGAATATGACAAATGAGGACGGAAATGTTGTAGTTTAAGTGTATTTAATTAAATGATTCCTTTGGTTGGTACAAATTAGTTCTAAAAGACATTATAGAAACCCTAGGAGATTTGTGTATCAACCAGGGATTAGATGATAAGCAATTTTTGCTCATTCATTTGGTAGGATAATGATAATTATTTGTAAAATGTTTTTAAAGAAGCACATTGAAATACTTCTGGAAGAAATATGTCTGCAATTCACTTTTGAACACTTTGACATAATATAATGTACAAAGCAAATATGGAAAAATGATGTTAAGATCTATAGAATCAAGGTGACAAATATAGGTACCTATTATAACATTATGTATTTTGTATATGCTTGATATTTTTCATTATAAAACAAAAAACATCTTGACACTATCCTTAACTATTTTTGCTCTCAATAGCCTCCATATGAGTAAATCAGCTGACTGTACCTTCAAAAACCAATGCAGAGTCCAACCACTTCTCACCAGCCTCTCCTACTCCCACTGTGATTTAAGTCACCATCTCTTGCCTGGATTTTTCCAGTTTCTACTTAACATCTTTCCTGCTTCAATCTTGTCATTCACTCACATATTCTGCTCTATACTTAGCAGCCAGAATATTCATTTGAAAATGGACTTACGTCACACTATTGTTTAAAACCTCCAAACTGGCTTCCCATTTTTCTCAGAATAAAAGTCAAGAACTAAACAAAGCTTGCAAGGCCCTTTATGACTCACCTTCATCCACCTCTGTGAGCCCTCAGCCCAGTGCTGACTCTACTCTGAACCCAAACTTCTTGCTCAATTCTATGCACTTCCTATTTCTTCTCCTTGGTGCATTTTGCCCTCAGATATCCATAGAACACCCTTTGCCCATTATGCTCAGCTTTCTTCTAAAATTTTGCATTCAGTGAAGACTTCTTTGTCCATTCTGTCCACAATAGCAAATAAATTCATCCCACAGTCTGGTAGTACACATCATCATCCACAGAAATGAGTTTATTTGCCAGGCGTGGTGGCGCAAGCCTAAAATCCCAGCACTTAGGGAGGCTGAGACAGGAGAATCACGAGTTCAAAGTCAGCCTCAGCAATGGTGAGGTGCTAAGCAACTCAGTGAGACCCTGTCTCTTTATAAAACAAAATAGGGCTAAGGATGTGGCTCAGTGCCCCTGAGTTCAATCTCCAGTACCAGAAACAAACAAACAAACAAACAAATTTGCTCTTTTTCAGTTCTTCTTCTAGAACTAGGATATAAGTCAAGAACTTTATGATTTTGCTATCTGCCATATTTACTAGAATAGTGTCTGACATATGGTAGATGCCCAACAAATATACATACTAAATTAGTATTCTTTTAAAGAATAAAATTTAAAGAAATAATTATGAAACTGCAGTTAGCATTGCATTAGAGAATCCAAGAACTAAATGCTGAAAAACAATTTAATACAGAAAGTTTTAAATCACCGTAATATAAACTAAATCCATACGCATGAAGCACTTACATTAATTCCTAAAATTTAAAAAAGGCTAAGGCAAATAATGACAAATCAAAGATTTATCAAAAGTAGGTTTTATGACAGACACCTAAATCCTTTGGAAGAAACATTTAGCATGGAAAAGCTAACCACCCTCCTTTTGCTACCAAGTTAAGCTTTTAAAAAAGTAATTTGATGCCTGTCTCCTACCTACTCCCTGCATTTACAATCTTAAAGTCAGTAGAAGAAATTATAATTAAGAGCTGGCAAAATCTTTTCTAAATTAAATTTCTAAATTAAATTTAGAGCAGTACTGAAAATAAATACTGAGCCTTTTGCTCAGAACTGAAATCAGTTTGCCTTCCAGAAACAAATGATCAATTATAATAAAACTCAGGCAACCTGAAAACCAGTCTTTCGTCTACATGACACTAGCTGGTTTTGTAAAGCAACCTCCATTTTTCTTATCCTGGTCTAGGACTCAGAATGCTGTCCTGCAACCCCATCCGGCACTCAAGCTTCCTCATCTCGGAAGAGAAAGAAAAATGGAAAGAAGCAGGTGTCAGAGGGGTGATGAGCCATAGATGGAGCCAACGCAGCACTCAACACTGGGAAGTGCCAGGTGATTCTATAAAACCTCTCTCTCATGCAGAGAACTCAAACAATAAGAAAAGCATGCAGAGACTTTGAAAACCAGGTTAGGAGGGTTAGAAAGAGGAGAAAGTTCTTGAAGTTTTAAGAAAATGAATTAATCATTAGATAAACAAGAGCAACACCAGCCATCTGATCACCGTGGCCTTGCTTTCCTCACATTATGACAAACTGTTTAATATAAAAGCTACAGTGAGACACCTAAATCCCCGAACTTCTTGAAAAATGCATTTCAAAGTGACAATGATCATTTATTCATGAGTTTACAACACTGTAATCATCTCTCAAATAGATAATCCAAGACTTAAATATAAGTATGATTCAACATTAATATGCAACTGACTCAGTTCTTAGTCCTTTGGTAACCTCTCGATTCAGACTCTGGAGTAGGGACCTTTTTAGCACGCCAGTTTGCAATGAACCAGCAAAGTAAAACAGAATGGCCAACTGTTCCTCTGTTAGTAACAAATGTGCTAATATGTACTAGTTTAAACTTGATTTATCAGTGAGTCAATGAACCATGAAGGGTGGGGGTTAATCGGGGTGTTCTCCAAACAAAGGCTCATGAGAGCGGTAGGGACGCCACTCCCAGACTCACATCTGTGCTGTTCTGAGTGCAGCACAAGGGAAATGGCTGGTGCTCATCAAAGTTAAGAGCCCAGAACCTTGCCACAACCTTGTGTGCATTCACAACTACTTCACACAGAAAAGCAACTAAAGGTTTGCAAAGATAAAACCTGAACACAAGAAAGTCCTCCGTTAACTAGAACTCTCAGGAGCTATTAATATTAAACTATGCCCTGTTAATGTGTAACAGTGATGGTAAAAGCCTTTCACACATAAGATTTGACAACTTTCCAGAAAAGCTCAGAGTTGCAGATATTTTATCTTGGGCAATTTATACTAAACTGCATCAATTTCACTTTATTGCCAACAAAAGTTTATGTGTGCTGATCTTTGCACATACAGATGGAAATAATTTTAATGCCACATCCTACTTAAAATGTAAACAAAACCCTGTAACTTCTAAATTCACATGCAGTTTGCCAATGTAAACAATTCTTCACTTCTAATAGCTAAAACTGACTGAAAAGCAATCAGTAGGAAGAATCACCTGCTGCCAAAATAATCACTTCAATATTTCAACATTTAAATAATAAAGGAGCAAAGACTAGTTTCAGAGAGCAAGAGTGAAAAAGCAGTAGAGAGCAAAGAGAAAATTCCTCCAAACATATCATTCACTTATTTTGACCATTTAAAAAAATCAATATCATGCATTTTTGCAGCTTTTGAAAGTTGTTATTGAGTAGACCTATTTTAAGAATATCATTTTTCCCAAAACAAAATTCAGAATGAGAAGAAATTTATGCTGCTGGCTTTAGGAAGATTTCCCCCTCTCTACTTAAAAGTCAACTACAGGATTAGTTAGAATAGTAAGCATTTAAATATGATTAGCTTCAAAACAATCTAATTTGATGGCATAATTGTATATTTAACCTCCTGCAAACTAGAAAACTATAAAATATTAGGGATTAATTCCATGAACATGTTTTAATTTAATAATTTTATCTAGTAAGAAAGCTTATATCCTCTCAGGATTGTATGTAAATAACTAGAAACTTTTACAAGAGAAGGTTTTAGTTATCTGCAAAACCTCACGAAAAAAATAAGTCACATTGTTGTTAGCAATATTAAGAACATACATTCCATTAAAAAATGAAGATTCATGTAAAGATTTGTGTACCATAATATATGCTAAAGATTAATTACTGAGAATTTTAAGTTAATTATTCGATTAAAGAGGTGTACATTCTCATATGACAAGTCACACTTGAATGAAGGTTAATGTATTTTGTGTAATATGTATCAACATCTACATTTTGGCACTGTGATTGAAATAACATCAACAACAAAGAACCCTAAGCCACAGAAATACATCTATAATATTTTTGTCATTATTACTCTATCTCTAAAATATACTTACGTTGCAATTACATTGTTTTCCAGGCTACATCATGAGTTTTTAAACTATTTCATATGGAAAAAATATGAATTAACAAGTCATGTTGCCATGTTTTAAAAAGTCCTAGCAAAAACAGTTTTATATATTTTTGACATTTCACTTATATTGTAAATTATAAATGTACAAAAATACCTTGAATCAGGTGATAGTTTTATGTATCATAAGTGTAACATGCAGGAGAGATTAGATGTGAATGAATATTTAATAAAGAAAGAAGAAATGGAATTAAAAGCGAACTTATGGTAGATTCACAAAATAAGTGGTAATTTCTTAGGTCATACTAACCACAAGGCAGTACATACAGAAATTAAATGCAATTCCATGGGAAAGGGGAAGGTAATATACTTGGAATCTCAAACTACTGTCAAGCAATTTCCGGGTGTATGATGAAATACAAACAAAAATACAGAATTTTTAAGATTATAATGAAAATTCCTCATTTTGGAATCTATGAGATACATTTGAAATAATGATTAAAAGAAAAGACAGTCTTCAACATCTGTCAGTGAAAATAAATTTCCAAATCCAAAAGTTAAAGAACAGCAAAATAAAACCAAAATAATGTAGGAGAACAAAGATGAAAGCAGAAATTAATGACAGGTTATCCATTTATTAATAACTAAAAAGTCCTAGTTCCTGGAGGAAAAAATAGACTGTTAACTAATTTAATCCCCAACAAAAGGGAGAAGCACAAACATACAACATAATAATTGATAAAGGGAAATTTCTATTGATAAAGGAAACAAAAAGATTATTAAACTTCTGTGTAAATGAACTTTGAAAACAAGGTGAACTGAACAATTTCTTAGGAAAATGTAACTTATATGAGGTGATGAGTTACTTCAAAAAGGTCAATTTTCATAAAATAAATAAGTTTTTTAAGAATCTACTATACAGAAATCACCTGGCAGAGATGGTTCTGTAGGAGTACTGTGGTGTACCTTGGGAGCACAGGAGAACATAAGAGCAAAGAACTTCCAAGCCATTATTAACAAAGCAAGTATAGAATTGATACCTAACCTTGAGGAAGAGCACCAAGCACAGGTATTTGACAAGTTCAACATCCACTGCTGGAGCAGGTGTTCAACTCTTAAGATGACAGGAGGGAAGAGATGACAGTTATGTGAATGAAAATGTATGTTTGTCCTGCAGTCCTTACCACACCAACTCAAAGCAGAAATACTAGAGGTATTACCACTTGTTTGCAAGAAGGCAGCAAAGATGTTTATTATCCTCCATGATACTTTTCATGCTACTGGAGGTTTTAGCAAATACAGATATTAAAGGATCGGTGTCCAGGGTGGCACTATTGGGAGGTGGGGGAACATTTAAGAAGATGGGCCTTGTAAGGGGTCTTTAGGTCATTGGGTGAGTACCCCTCAAGGAGATTGTAAGAGTCTAGCAATTTTCTTTCTCTCTTTTTAGGTCCTTCTCCATGAGATGAGCAAGTTTGCTCTACCACATGCTCCCCCATGATGTGCTGCCTCGCTATGGGTTGGTGATGGGGCTAAATGATTATAGACTGAAACGTTCAAAACTGTGAACCAGAAAAATTTTTTTTCTTTATAAGTTGATTATCTCAGGTATTCTGTTATAGTGTTAGCTGAATAACACAAGGTATAAGAGCTTGAAAGGAAGTAAGACATTTCTATGTATAGATGACAATGGTGTACCTGGAAAATCTTAGAGATCAAAGGTGATATTAAATAACAATGAATAATTTAGCAACTTTATAGCATATCAGATGCAAAACTCAATTGCCTACATATATACATAATGAACAGATAAAAAGTACAATGAAAGAGAAAACTCCATTTACAAAGTAAAATGCTAAAAAAAATGTAAAATATTTGTGGATAAACCTAACAATATTCAAATATACATGAGGAAAACTATAAAACACCATACATATTGAAAGAAAAACTTGAACAAAAAGGAAAGATATCTATTGTTTTTGGTTAGATATTCTCAACATCAACACATTGGTTCTTCCCAAGTTTACAAGTGTGATGTGCTCTCCATTGAAATACCAAGTTTTGTTTCTAGATCTAGATAAGTTGATACTAAAGTATGTTAAAAAATTAACCTGCAAAAATGAGCATAAAGCTCTACAAAAACTGAGAGGAACTAGTCCTACCAAATATTACAATACTATATAGCCTCTCTAAACATTGGAACATGAATAGACAGACCAGTGAAATAAAATAGAAAGCCCATAAATAGACTCAACTATGTATGGAAATTTAGAGTACATGATAATGGGAGTATCTCAAAACTCTAGGACAAAGACCTTATAGATTTTAGTTTTTATTTTATAAAAAATTATGTATATTTACTGCACAACATGTTGTTTTGAAAGATGTATACACTGTGAAATGGCTATACTGACCTAATCATCTTAAGCATATGTTTATTTTTGTAATAGAAACATTTAAAATTAACTTTCTTGGCAGTTTTAGGGTATTGTTATTAACTATAGTCACTGTGTTATACATCACATCTCTTGAATTTAGGCCTTCTGACTGAAATTTTGTATCCTTTGACCAGCATCTTCCCCCAAACCCTGGTGACTACTATTCTACTCTCTACTTCTATTAATTCAACTAGAAGATTTCACAAGAAAGTGAGATCATGGGGTATTTGTCTTTCTACACCTGGATTATTTAACTTAGGATAATATCCTCCAGGTTCATCCATATTATCACAAATGGCAGGATTTCTTTCTTTCTAAAGGCTCATTAATATAGTGCATACAAATCACATTTTTGTTATCTGTTCATCCACTGATACACACATTGACTCCATATCTTGGCTATTGTGAACAGTGTTACAATGAATGTGGGAGTGCAGATATCTCTTTGGCACACTGACTTATTCTTGTCTGGAGATATATCCAGTAGTAGAATCACTGGATCATATGGTAGTTCTATTCTTAATATTTTGCAGAAACACCATCCTGCTTTCTATTATGGTTATGCTAATCTATATTCCCACCAACATTGTGTAAGAGTTCCCTTTTCTCCACATCCTTGCCAACTATATTTGGTTTGCTTGATAATATCCATTCTAACAGCTGTAACATCTCATGCTTGGATTTTACATTTCTTTGATGGCAAGTGATGCTAAGCATTTTTTCATGTACATGTTGGCCATGTGCATGGCCCTTTTGCATTTGTTAATCAAGTTATCTGTGGGGTTTTTGTTTTGTTTTGTTGGCGGGGGGAGGAGTTTATTGAGTGGGTTGTATTTTGCTATTGTATTCCTTGTATCTTTTGAAAACCCCATTTCAAATGTGTGATTTGCAAATATTTTCCCCCTTTCCATAGGTTGTCTTTTTACTCTGTTGATTTTTTCCTTCATTGTACAAAACCTTTTTAGTTTGATGTAATCCTGTGTCTATTTTTGCTTTCATTGCCAGTACTGTGAAGTTCATTTCTAAAAACCCATTGTCCAGACCAATGGCATGGAGCTTTTTCCCTATGCTTTCTTCTGAAGAGTAGTTTTCTAGTTTCAAGGCTTACATTTAAGTCTTTAATCCATTTTGTCCCAGTCTATCTATAATAATGATAGACTTCTGAATAAATTATTTGGGACAACTATTTAGAAAAAGGATCATTTCCTTATGTTACACATAAAACAAACCCTAAATGGACCAGAGATCTAAAACTGACTATGAAAGTACTAAAAGAAAACAGGCAAATCTCTCCATGACCTGGGTATAAAGAGAGACTTTCTTCTGTGACTCAAAATCCAGAGGCAATAAAGGATGAGTGTAAATTAGCTACTTAAAAGCTTTCAAATAAAAACTGTGCATGGAAAAATCACTAGTTTAAGAGAAAGAGAAAAATATATCACAACATGATCATAGAAAAGGGCTAACATCACTAAAATATAATGAATTTGTAAAAACAGAGAAGCCAAAAACACCAAAATATTATAGAAAATGGTGAAGGATCACAAAGGCAATTGTTAAAATATGTTTTAAAATGGCCCTTAGACACATGAAAAGATGTTAAACTTTACCTATAACTTTAATGCAGATTAAAACCAACTGACACACCATTTCTCACCTATCACATTGGAGAAACTATAAAACATAAAAGTATAATCTGTTAGTAAGATTGTGAATAAAGACATTTTTCAAACATTGCTAGTAAACATGAAAAATGTATGAATCCCTTGGAAGAGAATTTGTCAATATCTAATAAAACTACACATGCATTTAACCTTTAACCCAGAAAGTCACTTCCAGAATAGTACAGAAATTAGAGATATCAATATAAACTCATGATTTCTAATAACTATTTCCTACTTTGATCTGTTGCAAAAACATAGATGTTATGACATCTAAGAAAATAAGCACACCTAACTCACAAATTTTGATTTCCTAATACCATTCCCCACCAAAAGAAAATCCTTAGAGGAACAATGGATTACAGGCCTGGAGTAGGGAAAGTATGAGGTAAGCCTGTGTGCTATATTTCTGTTACTGAAACAAAACACCTGAAATAATCAACTTATAAAGAGGGTTTACTTTGGCTCATGATTTTGGAGGTTTTGGTCCACAACCAATTGATATTGCTTTGGGCCTACCATAGTATAGTATATCATATCAGTGCTGAGCATTGAACATAGGGGCTTGCACATGCTCAGCAAGTACAATGAGCTATATCTCAGTCTCCAAAGAATATTTTATTTTATCTATATTTTATTATATGTATAAAACACATACATATAAAATTATTCACCAATTCATGTCATGGCCAGCTATGAAAGAAAAGAAATAGGAAGAGACCATGGTCCCATCATTCTCTTTGAAGGCATCCCAGCAATGACTTAAAACCTCCCACTAGGCTCTACCTCTTAAATTTCTACCATCTTCCAATGGCCTTCCGGGGACCAAGGACTTACTTAACTCACAAGCTTTTTGGAGACATTCTAGAGCCAAAATATAGCATTCCACTCTGGTCTCCAAGAATCATGTCCATTTCACTATGCAAAATATGTCCATCCCCAACAGTCCCAAAGTCTTAACTATCCAAGTGAAGACTAAAAGTCCTAGTTCAAAGAGTCTTCTGAGACTCATGGCAAATTTAGTTGTGAGCCCCTTCAAATATCAAAAAGAAAGTTACAGACTTTCAAAAGAAATTATGACACGGTAAATATTTCTATTCTAAAAAAATGAAACAGGAAATGAGAGATCAGACCAAAGATTGAAATCCAGGAGGGAAAACATTAAATCCTTAGTCTCCAGGTCTGGCACTTGGGGCTTGTGCAGCCTCATCCCTACTAATTTGCTGTGGCAGCCCTCCAGGACACTCTGTCCATCTGGTTTTACCTCTATCTTCAGCTTCCCTTGGAGACATTCCATGTTTATGGCAGTTCCAACTTCATGGATCTCTATCTCAGAGCTCCATGCATCACCCTGTTAGGGTCTGACCCTGTCACACATCACCTGGCCTCCTAGACTTTCCTCTGAAGTCTTGGTGGAAGCCTCTTGCATTCTACGAGTTTGCAAACCAGCAGCACATAAACAGTGTCAAGGTCTGCCATCAGCACAGAGCTGTACCTAGGTCCATTTGAACCATGACTGCAGTGGCCTCTTGGTGTATTGCTGGCTTAAGCAGTCCTGAGCAAGAAGGGAGCCATGAGGCTTACTTCTCAAAAGATTCTGCCTGAAAGATCTCAGAGCCTATAATAGCTGTGGTCTTTATGATTCCTGATTCTAAAGACTCTTCCTCACCATCATGAATAATCACAGAAACAATTCTATCCTCAGTACCAATTTTATCTGTTAGTAAGATTTTTGTACTGTAATAACATACTGGAGATAATCAATTTATAAATTAGATGAATTTACTCCAGCAGAGTTTTGGAGATTTCAGTCCATGACCAATTGACCCTTTAACCCAGAAAGTCACTATGAAAGTACTAAAAGAAAACAGGTTTTGCATGTTGTGGGGACATAGTACATCATGGCAAAAATGTGTGGCAGAGGAAGCCCATTCATTTCATGGCCCAATGCAAAAAGGAGGAAGAGATCATGATCCCATATTTCCCTGAGGGCATGCTCCCAATGACCTAAAAGCTCCCACTAGGTCCCACCTCTTAAAGTTTCCAACACCTCCCTATGGCACCAAGCTAGGAATCAAATCTCTAACACATGGACTCTGGGGAGCTATTCCTGATGCAAACTTTAGCACTCTGGAGACATATTCCCAAATTACTGAAAACAGGTTGAAAGAATATAGGAGCTAGCTAAGGCAGCATTACATGCTTCTCAAAATTCCCTTCACAGTTCCAAGGAAACACTAAATCATGTAATATAAAAGAAAAACTTTTTTCTTCCTTATTAAACCTACTCCTTTATTTTAGTTCCAGACATTCCCATCCACCAATGCAAGATATCAGAGTCATCTTTGTGGTCTCTCTCTCCAGTCAGCTGATTTCATGACATTAACTGAATTACCATATGGGAAGGCATTGAGGAAGAAGAGAACACAGCCTAGCATTAGAAACTGCAACGAAACCTGACCACACAAACAGGCTTTGTCCATCTGTCCTTTTTTCGTTGGAAAAAAACTGTGGTGTGTCACTATTAGGGAAAAAAATAGCATTTCAAAATGCACAATTTTCCACTTGAGATTTTTGTTTCTTTACAAAATGAAGATTTTTTTTCTTTGATGATAAAGAAAGAATTATTGATTAGAAAATTACTATTATAACTGCTACAATGTGTAGCCATTGCAAATATTCAACTATCTACCTGGGACAGGAATAAAGATATTCATAGAAGAATGTAATAAAATTCATGAAGTTATAGACAATATCTACATAAATACCACACAATTGTATTACCATTAATGGTACTCTAATGAATGCCAGGGGGCTTATTAATTTGTTGTTTAATATGAAATATGTATTTCCTGCTTTTGCACACTGGGAGAATGCTGCTTTATTACTTTTTACTTCATTTATTTGCAGGGAAAAAGTGAGGATCCATTATACTCTCATACAAGGATGGATTCAACGTTGAATCTCTCCTATCAACTTATAGTGTTTATATTTTGTTTAGAAAACTCTGATAAACATAAAACCAGTGTTTTTACATGTGCTTTTAAGATTCCTTTAGGTTAACAAAAAAAGTTCTGTCATCTCTTACATAATGCCCATGACGTTCATGCAAGGCATTTGAGAAATCTTAACAGTGACAGTCAGGATGAGAAATTTGTATAAGTACTAAGAAATGCATTACGTTACTAATTGCTCCACATGTTGCCTGCTCCAAGGACCTGGAGTTCTAAATCATTATGTTGGGAAAAGAACGTGAGAGGAATACTCTTCAAATAGGATGAGGTAGATGCTTCCTGACCAGTGCATAAAGCCTTTTTTTTTTTTTTTTAGGGGATAATCTAAACAGTACCATGAATGTATTGAATGTAATGAATGTATTGTAGAGTATACCACTGCCCTGGTAGGAATGACACATTGGTTAAGGTTTCACACTCTGGATTTATATATATATGGACTTGCACCAAGTTCCTACGCCATCTACTAGCTGATAAACCTTAGATTAACAATTTTAAAACTATTTTAAGGCTTTAGTTTTTTTAAAATTATTTTAGTTTTATTATAAGAAAATTATTCTTATGAGATAATAATAATAATTTAATTTCACTATTACCAGTCATGCATGTTTCAATTCCTCAAACTCCACAACAAAACTCATAAAATAAGTAATTTTGTTCCCATTTTTATATGAGAATATATTGTAATTCTTGATGCTATTATGAGGATTTAATGAGATAATTCATAAAAGTTGCTTATGGAAGTGTCTGGCACATAGTAAATGCTTAATAAATGTCAGCCATTATCATTAGGATTTAAATTTTTAAAATGATGACTTCTCTAATATTCGGTAAAGAAAGAAATGATAACTAATTTATTTAACAGCATGAAAACTTAATTCAACACGCTATTGGAAACATTTAGAGAATCTTTATTTAGGTCTTTAAGTATAATCACATGACAAGATCTGGGAAAGTCTACCTAAATTACTTCTTCAAAGAAGTTCAGTTATACAAAAAAAAAAAAAAAAAAAAAAAAAAAAAAAAAAAAAAAAAAAAAAACCCAAATAGACAAAGGGGCTTCTCCCTAAAAAAAGATTTGAAAATAACATATTTGAGAATGAATGCCCTCCTTCACTTCTATTCTCAAAATACTCTGTTAATGACTGAAGCAGGAATAATTTTCTTGTATAACATACCAATTATTCTTTTCAATATAGTTATTGAAAAATATAGTTATTAAAAATACAGTCCTTCCTCAGGATAAAAATGCTACAAAGGCTGGTGAGAAGCCTTTGGGAAAACTATCCAGTGTCACTAATCCCAAGTATAAATAGAATGTGTACCTTCTAGAGGACTAATGCAAGCTTGCTACCCGCTAAAAGGGTAGTAGCTGTGAGTTAGAGCTGATGCTAGGATAAGAAGGAAAAAAAAAAAAGGAAACCCTCGGTGAGCTCTCTCATCCTCTACCAGGATCTTCTGAAGCAGCCAAATGGGAAACTCTTGAGAAATAAGTGACAGCCTTACACAACTCTGTCAGGAATGGGTACTAGTTAACCTTTAAGAACATATAAAATGATGAGAAAGTAAAATGTTCTGTAACCTATCTGCAAGTGTCTTTGGTAACTGTGGCATGCAGGTTTCTACATGTTTGTTAAATCAAATGATCAATATCCCTGGATCATGGCCCTGCAACACTTCACACTCACTGAGGGGTCTTCTAAAGGAAGTAACGACTGGTGCCCTCCCAGACCTATCTGTCAGAACCTCTCAAAACTGTCAGCAATGGCAAAGTCTTGAGAAGGAGGAATTTTTAATAAAGGAAATTCATATGTATGTCACAGTAAAAGAAAAAAACTATTTTCAATAGTACCCTATTTTATATTTTCAATTTCTCTTTTTGTTTGATCATTTTAAAATGTACTTATTCCATATTCTCTACTTTTCCTATTATGTTAAGTTCTCAGGGAGCTAATGCTACTGTTCGGTGTGTCTGCAGATTCTTCACTTGGTGAATTTCTCACACTGCTAATTGCTGAAATGGAAATGGGTCAAAATGTCAAACTAGTATGCTACAGGTTCGTGAGAAATTTTTTCCTATTTATTTATTAAGCAATTTTCACATTATAACTATGTTTCTATATATATTTGTACATTACATAAGTGTGTATTATACTATAAATTTTATGGTATTAGAGGTTTGGAATAAAGAGATTTTCTTTTAATAACTTGATAACCTACAAAAAGTTAAATAGTGTTAGTAGTCATTCAGAATTTAATAGAAACTAGTTTAACTGTTTTCCTCTGTCCAGTTCAGAAAGCAATGAAAAATTCAAAGAAAAAAAATAACTGAGGGGCTGGGATTGTGGCTCAGTGGTAGAGTGCTTGCCTCGCATCCGTGAGGCACTGGATTTGATCCTCAGCACCACATAAAAATAAATAAAATAAAGATATTGTGTCCATCTACAACTAAAAATTTTTTTTTAAAATAACCAGGATAAGAAGTTATCCTATTTAAAAATAACTAGGATAAAATTTTTATACTCAATTTCAGTAGTGGTTTGAGAAAATGTAGGTTTCTTATTTGCAAATTTTTTTATAAGCAATATCTTATAAAATTAGAGGAAAAAACATTTAAACATACATTTGATAAGTAACTTATTGAAAAGAATAAAATTATATGGACATTCTCTGCTGGTTTCGATGATGGGGTTGCCAAACGTGTGCATTTGTGTAGTTAGAAAACTTGGAGGTTTCTACATGCCTGTTGGTAAATGACAAGGCATAACAGGTTATAATAAGCCAACAGGTTGTCATTCTTAGGGTAACTTAATTTGAGATTTTCAGTGCTTTAGTTTTGGGAAAGTGTGTTCAAATAAAGGCACATTCAAACCCACTAAATAGAAAATATAAATCAACTAGCTCAAGAGTGAGTGGTAGATGCAGAGTCCACACTGCAAAAGAAAGTCCTGGGAAGGTCGGGTGATCACACACAGTCCACAGACCCCTGTCTTGAGCTACTGCAGGAGGTGGATATCACATGATCTTTGTTGGACAATACCTCAAAAGGGATTGGACTTTGACATTAACACAAAAACAAAGAAACATTTATTCCATTTCCACATTAATAAACATATATGTATACTTATAGTAAAACATAAGTATAAAATGAAATGTGTCATTTAAATGTCCAACTCAGCTGGTAAGAAATCAGAGTCATAAATTTCTTTCTCAAAGCTTCAAAGGAAAAACTACTTGTAGTTCAAATATAACATCCTTGCAGAAAATAACTTGTCCCTAAGGAGATAAGCCCTGACAATTCAAATAATGCACAACCAAATGTCTGAAGCTACCATTCTTTTTTTTTTCTAATTTTTTTTTTTAGTTGTAGATGGACACAATATCTTTATTTATTTTTGTGTGGTGCTGAGGATCGAACCCAGTGCCTTACGCATGCGAGGCAAGCGCTCTACCACTGAGCCACAATCCCAGCATGAAGCTACCATTCTTTTGACATATAACAACTGCTCATTTAAAAGTAGTCATTACAGTATTGATTTCCAGTTTATTTTTCCTTGTAAGCACATCACTTGGCAGCATATCTAAGTCAGAGTGTCACATTATTCCATTGTCCTGCTAAGAAAACTTCTTCCCTATTCATTTAATCAGTGGTACAACTTTGGAAAAAACTAAAACATATTTTACTGCAATTTTCTTGTACACTACAACGTAAGTATTAAACAAAATCAATGTTTTAAAAAGCCCTGATCTTTGCTCTCAAGGAGAGAGCATCCTATGAAGTTCAACATCATGGAACATAGATTTGACATCTAATGACAAGCTAGGGAAACTTCTTTGGAAAGAAAAATAAGTAACTTTTCCATTTCCTTTATGCTTTATATCTCAAAGCTGATCAAACTTATTGAAATAGAAGAGTAGGCTACATTGCAAGGACAAAATGATTTAAGTACATATGGCTCATTTATGAAATTAGAATTTAGAAATGAAACTAAAAAATATGACATCAGAAATAACTCATCCAAATGTGTATTAAAAATACTTTGTTGTCTCTGAGTAAATTAAATTTTAGTTATAAATTGGAAAAAAGGAAGTATAATGAGACTCAAGAGTTTTATTTTTTATGTACAAATAATACTTTATTGTTCAATTCTCTCTTGGCCACCAGGAGCAAGCACAGGAGGCTTGTAATGTCACTCTTGACTAATGAAGTTAGCACATTGTATTGCAAATATTCTCAATCGATGAGGACCTTTCTATAATACCTTTGGTGAATTTATTCTAAAACATGGCTGGTTTTCTGAGCTGTGGCTTCTTTTTTTATTTGTTCCTTTTAGGTATGCATAACAGTAGAGTATATTTTGACGTATTATACATAATGTGGAGTATAACTTCCCATTCTTGTGTTTGTACATGATGTGGAGTTACACTGGTCGTGCATTCATGTATGAA
The DNA here is from genome assembly GCA_004024805.1 of Geosciurus inauris. Taxonomy (NCBI): domain Eukaryota; kingdom Metazoa; phylum Chordata; class Mammalia; order Rodentia; family Sciuridae; genus Geosciurus; species Geosciurus inauris. The sequence continues at coordinate 223,279 of PVHX01000420.1, read as the reverse complement.
CATAGGAAAATTATGTCCGACTCATTCCACTGTCTTTCCTATTCTCATCTCTCCTCTCTTCCCTTCATTCTCCTTTGTCTAATCCAATGAATTTCCATTCTCCCTTCCTCCCCTTGTTGTGTGTTAGCATCCATATATCAAAGAAAATATTCAACCTTTGATTTTGGGGGGATTGGCTTATTTTGCTTAGCATAATAGTTTCCAGATCCAATGATTTAACAGTGAAAGTCATTCTTTTTATGGCTGAGTAATATTCCATTGTGTATATAAACCACATTTTATTTATCCATTCATCTGTTGAAGAGCACCTAGGTTGCTTCCAGAATTTGCTATTGTGAATTGTGCTGCTATCAACATTGATGTGGCTGTGTTACTGTAGTATCCTGATTTAACTCCTTTGGGTATAGACCAAGGAGTGGGATAACTGAGTCAAATGGTGGTTCCATTGCAAGTTTTCTGAGGAACCTCCATACTGCTTTCCAGAGTGGTTGTGCCAGTTTGCAGTCCCATTAGTAATGTATGAGTGTACCTTTTCCTCACATCCTCATCAACATACATTGTTATTTATATTCTTGATAAATGCCATTCTGAATGCAATGAAATCTCAATGTAGTTTTAATTTGCGTTTCTCTAATTACTAGAGATGTGAATGTTCACTTTCATTTTTTTTTATCATTCGTATTTCTTCTTCTGTGAAGTGCTTGTTCAGTTCCTTTGCCCATTTATTGATTGAGTCATTTGTTCTTTTGGTGTTAAGGTTTTTGGGTTCTTCATATATTCTGGAGATTAATGCTCTCTCTGAGTTGCGGGTCACAAAGATTTTCTCCCATTCTAAAGGCTCTCTATGTTCTTGATTGTTTCCTTTGCTCATAACAGTGGAACATGAAAGGAGTCAACTCATTTTCAGATAAAAATAGACTTCTAAGACTGTTTTATATTTATAAACCTACAATTATCTAGTCACCCTTTGTCAATTAGTCTTAAAATCTCAAGTGTTTGAGAGTTGTTTTGTTCCCTCCTAGTGCTGCCAGTCTGTTTTCTTAAAAATTCATCACATCTTATTCATTGATCTGATTCAAAGAGAAAATGTGCATATTTGAAAATTACTCTTAATATCCAAATTATGCTAAAATTATTGTTATATTAACTAAGCTAAAAGACCAACCACTTGAGGTTTCAATGCCTACCTCCTTCATGTTTTTCTTACTTACATTGAAAAAGGGGGTGAAATATAAAGGTTGGCAGGAAAAAAAAATCCCCTTTGCTAACTACAGATAAAAATCAAAATAAGTCACTGCAATTTTTAAAAACAACCAAAACCAGTTAAAAGCAAGATCTTTGTACCTAACATAGAATTGCCTAATATTTAATTGTCAATTGCATATATTTTTGTGGTAAAAAAGTCATAGCCGGGCGCGGTGGCTCACGCTTGTAATCCCAGCACTTAGGGAGGCTGAGACAGGAGGATCGCGAGTTCAAAGCCAGCCTCAGCAATGGCGAGGCACTAAGCAACTCAGTGAGACCCTGTCTCTACATAAAACACAAAATAGGGCTGGGGATGTGGCTCAGTGGTCGAGTGCCCCTGAGTTCAGTCCCTGGTGC
>PVHX01000420.1:0-221577 GCA_004024805.1 Geosciurus inauris | reverse complement strand
CATCACCTCCCAGATTTAAGTTAGCTCTAAATACCAATTATTTAAGTGGAGAATTTTTTTCAAGGGGCAGGGATGGCTAAACACTGAACAATCACCATCTGCCAAATCTGATGCACTGTTATCAAATAACAAGGACAGTGGATGTAAGGCCAGGAAATAATACATGTAGAGACCCAACTCCATGGAAAGCAGAGTCAGAGAAGACCAGGTAAAGGTAAGAAATAGCCCTGTCTCAGATTGAGAAGGACTCAGGGCTTCCTCCACTAAGGGAACAAGGTTTGATCCGATTATATTTGACTCTCAGGTGACAGGCACTTTAATGAACACCTGGAGTCCGTGGATCTGAACGTGAAAGAAATAGTAAGAAACATTGAGAATGAAATATTAAAAAGGAAGTGCCAATATAATATAGTGATTGGCAGAGAGCTTTGGCACTTCAAGCCATTCACTTGTGCTGGATGAAATTGACCCAGAACTGCTTTGAGGGGAGTAGAGATAAGGAGAAGTGGACTCCTCTTATAAGGACTCCTTGTCTCTTTGGGTGTAGAGATGGGACAGTCACTTATTCAGACAGTCTTGGTTTTCATTTTCATTAGAAGATTTCAACACTGTGTTGTTTGTTTGCACTAGTGATTTTAAAAGTCATCTATTTGCTTTTAATCAGCAAATTAACTCTATTCCAGGACCATTGCAAAGAATATGACATATTTTACTGTCTCCAACTCTTACCAAAATCAAAAGTACAAGAAATAATATCCCCAAAGGATGATAGACTAGATAATAAGTTGTTTAGTCATCTCTATAATTTGTCTAGATTTTAACATTAAATTAAATCAAATCATCAAGTGGAATATCTGGACAGTATATTTGGGGCTGTTTTGTTTTTTTATGGCAAGACATGCTCTTCCTAAAAAATTGCTTTTACTGAATTGAGCTTTCTTGTGGTATTCTCTGCTACTTGCTTTTGGCTTTTTTGGTGAGATATATTAAAGGAGTTGCTTTAGCCATCTTTTTATAAGCCCCCTAGGAGATTTCTCAGGATTTCAGTGCAAGGAAGAGTTTGATGCTTCTTTTACAGGTCATGTTAGTCCAGTGAAAACCTAGTCATGTTAATAAATGTAATTGATGTGATTAATTTTTCATTTTTAACTTTTTTCTTCTGACATGAATTTAAAATAAAAGTGTACAAGTTTCACTGTTAAAGTGCAATGCTTTTAGTTAATTACACAGATTTTTGTCCATTCTCAGAAATGAACTAAACTATGGCCTCTGTGGGTTCCTGCCCTTTTGAAAGAATCAGGTTTCTTTGAAGATCCCAAAGGGGTTAACAAAGAAGGATGGGACTACTTAGCAGCAGGGTCTCCCAGTTTTAATGCAGTCGTGTCAGCTTACTGGTATCCTCTATGGGCATAACCTTAGCAGTGGCCTGCCAGTGACCAGCATGGGTCCTCATGATGTCGATCACTGATGTTGGACCTGAAAATTTCTGACATCTCTGTGTGGATGCTCTTTATCTGGCACCCATATTTTTCCTGATTCATCCAAGCCCAAACTAAACCATCAACAATACCAGCTGCCACTACCCTGGTCAATCTGGCAAAAATGAAGAAGTGGGCTGAAAGAAAAATAAGCAAGATTTGCCAAACCTATATGCATAAAAAACAAAATAAATCAATCCTAAAAATCAGATTATATTTTAACTAGATGACTTTTAGAAATCCAAATTACTTTGTATTATTTTATTTAGTGTGCAAAATGCAAAAATGCCATTTAGAAATTTCAGATACAAAGTCTATGAAATATATTCTAATAAATGTGTTCTTAGATGTTCATCTTCAGAAAATCCACCCTAAGACAGACAACTCTCAGTTGGCATGGTATAAAGTAAGGCCCCTTAAAGATTATCTTCAAAACATTCTTACTTTCAAATGCCTAGGGCATCATCGATACAAACTATGCTATCAACATGTGCCTAGGAGAAAATAAATTCTAAAATAAGCTCAAAGATGTGAGTATAAAAATAGGCTTCTAGAAGTAACTTGTAAATGAATTAAAGTATTTAAAAACTGTTATTTCATGTTATAGAAGCTTCTTTGTGAATGTGGCCATTCAAAACCTAATTCCTATCTCATTCCATGGAGCCAGCATTAACCTGATGCCAAATCCAGACAAAAATACTCATTAAAAAAAAAAGATACTCAAAAAGATATCAAAAAATACTCAAAGTATCAAAAAACACTCAAAAAAACCCCTACACATTAATATCTTTTATGAACATTGATGCAAAAAGCCTTAATAAAATTTGAGCAAAACAAATTCAATAGCATATTAAAAAGCCTGTTCACCATGATCAACTGGGATTTGTTTCTAGCATGCAAGGATGGTTAAATACATGAAAAATCAGTATAACTAACATACCACATCAACAGAATGAAGCGGGGGAAAGACAATCACCTCAATTGATGTAGAAAGAGCACTGGACAAAATTCAATACCCTCTCATGATAAAAAACACTCAACAAACTAGGAATAGAAAGATGCCATCAACAGAATCAAGTGTTGTTTGCAAGCATAAATGTAACATGTGCATATTCACAATCTACATCAAGAAGACAATACTTGGGGCTGGGGTTGTGGCTAAGTGGCTCAGTGGCGGAATGCTTGCCTAGCATGTCTGAGGCACAGGGTCCGATTCTCAGTGCCACATACAAATAAATGAATAAAATAAAGGTCCATCAACAACTAAAAAATTTTTTTTAAAAGACGACAATGCTCATTACAAACCCCCAGGAATACTTACCTGCCAAAATTTTCTTGAATTGTCTAAACCATATGTTGCAGTGGTCTTCACTTAAATTAATAAGATCAAGGGTGGAATCCTTTAATTTGTTCTGTTCCTTTTTCAAGCAGATGAAAAGTGTGATGCCCAATAAAGTGCCATTTCTGGGCTGCTTAGCAGAGCAACGCCACTTTAGCTTCACAGAGAATATGTCTGTGAGATCAACAGATCCTTCTTTACACAGCAAATCAAATTTGGAATCACCTGAAAAGAAATTAATATTCTTCACTCAAAAACATTACATCCATATCTTCAATGTATGCACAATAGTTAAGACCCAGAAAATCTTTATCATTTATAATTGTGTGGCTTTCTCTTTACATCTGTCATTGTATGAGATGGGAAGGGAAGGGAAGAAAAGAAAAAATGGTCTATTTTCCCAAAATGAGTGGGAAAAAATAGAAAAAAATGCAAAGCAGTTCTGCCACACTAGGCCCACGATATTCAGAATCAGAATATTTAATGTACAAAGAATTCTTGAGAACTTAGAGCAACATAGTAATAATAAATTAATATTATGCAAGGGGTTATTTGCTACTATTTGTGACAAAGTAATGCAAAAAACAGAATTCACTCACAGAAGTGAGTTATGCCAGCTTCTTAAAGGCAACCTTAAATAAAAGGAAATGTACACTCCTGGTAAAGTCACACGTGTGAAAAGGAAGTACATGTACGATTACTGTCAGTAGAAAACATAGGAATTCCTGCCAATCTAGAAAGATACCCCAAAATCTTAACTACAATCAGACTTAAAAATAAAATTGGCAGTTTGAAATTGTATTGGTAGGCTCTAACCACAGGTGAGAATATTTGTACTAAAGAAGCATTTCAATTGACTCTCAAAATAGAAGTGCTTTATACTTACACACACACACACACACACACACACACACACATATACATGTTGATCAAAACTTCTGCTTCTGATCAACATGGAATGACAGGGACCAGTTATAACATCTACCTGAAACAATCATAAAAGCGCACAAGATACCTGAAGCAGACACTGCACCTCCAGTAACAAAGGACAGTGGTCCCTAAGAGAAGATAAATAAACAAAATGAACAATATGACTGCCCCACCTAGTACTGGAGAGTGTGTATAGCCCATGGTGGAGACAGGGGAACCCTGGTGGTCTCCCTAAGTTGAGGGGGGAATTAAGGGTCCAAGAAGGCCAAGGTGACAAGGATTCACAAGACAAATTACCAGAAAGGAAAAGGCTTCACAGAAAGCACTCAAGATCTGCAGAGGTGCCCTCAAGTCTTCAGCAAGTATTGGTCAACACATGTGAGGCCAGGGAAAGAACTACTCACAGGATGAGCAGAGCAGTGTTCAGATCACACAAGCGTCCAATCAGCCAAAGTGGAAAACCACCGAAATTCATGGAAGACTGGGGAGAATATTTAGATGACTACTGTCCCATCAGTGAATTGACCAAAGGCTGCCACCTAAAAAGCCTAAAAAACAAGCCACAAAAGCATTGCTCTGCTTCCAAGTAACTTATAAAGCACAAGAATATCCACAGGAATGTAAAAATGCCCTGCAACACTTATCTTTCATCAAACTCAACATAACTAGGTATGCAAAATATGTGTCCCACAATAGAAAAAGTAATGAATAAAAACTAGTTAAAAAAACAAATAGAACAATAAAAAGCAGAGGCTTTGTCTCAGCTTCTTCAGTCCTTGAAGTATGCGATTGTCCTCAGGCTGGACTGAGGACTTTGAGGTACTCCAAGATGCTCATTGTCTGCATTTTCTGGGAGTTTTTGAGCTTTTCTAACCATTCTGGAAATCATGGCCTGACTGATTATGAAGCACAGACACCACCAAAAGAGAAATGAAGAGAAAGCCCTATCGTTAAATGATTATCCAATTATTAGTAGGATAGGAGAAACCCAAAGTCCCTTTTTCAGGCCTGTCATTCTTTAGAAAGTTCAGGTTTCAGGTCTGGCTACTTCCACCCTTTGGTGACCTAAGACCTCAATTCAGCACACTTTTCTTTATGTAGCAAAACATTTCACAATCTCAGAAAACAATCATCACTATTACTATAATCACTTTAACCAATGAAGTGTACATATTTGAGCCAAACCTCTTTATACCTTTGTGAATTGAATGATTTACCCCAACATCCCTTTTCTATAAATGCTAATCAATTAATCTATATTGTAAGATTGACTTTTCTCTAATACAGTTCTCAAGCTATCAGTCTCAGAAGCTCTTTGTACTCTTAAAGATTGGAGGGCCCCAGATAACTTGTTTGTGTAGGTTATAAGTATTAATATTTGTTGTATTAGAAATTGATTTTCTGTAGTAGTTCTAAACCTAATATCATAATAAATTATCTTCTTAGATTGCCTTGAAAAAAAAAAAGAAATTGAAATTGAGATTTTTTTTTTGAAGAACAAGAGTACTATTCATATACTCCTACAGGGCAAGGATGTCAGGCATATCCCAGTCTCTGCAGAATTCCACTGTATCCTTAGGAGACAATGAGTGACTATTGTAAATATATTCTTAGTAATATGATGAAAATAGCTTTGACTTTACCGACCCTGAAAAAGTCCCTGGAACACTCTTTGAAAACACTGCTTCAGCATATTTTAGATCACTTGGTTCTTTTGATCATATTAAGTCCTTTTTCAGACAATGTTCCAATTAACTAAAATTTTTGTTTCTCTCTTAACATCACCAACTAACAAGTGTAAATCCCTCCAGTCAGGCACCTTGGTAACTTATCTTTGAAAATAGCCTCTTTTTACAGTATAGGGTTTCAAGTTCATCTGAGTTTTTCAAGGAGTCCTAGTTCTTTTAAGGATGAATATATTAGAAAAACTGGCTAGAGTGGGATGATACCTAAATCATTCATAGTAAATAAGTAATATTGCTATGGTTTGGATGTGAGGTATCCCCAAAAGCTCATGTGTGAGACAATGCAAGAACATTCAGAGGTGAAATGACTGATTTATGAGAGCCTTAACACAATCAGTGATTAACTGAGTGCTAAAAAGGTGAGTAGGGTGTGGCTGGAGGAGGTAGGTTATTGGAGGTGTGCTTTTAAGGTATGTATTTTGTATCTGGTGAGCTCCCCCCCACACACACACACATTCTGATCATCACGTGAACTGCTTCCTCCATGATGTTCTGCCTCACTTCAAGCCCAGAAGAAAAGAGCCAGCTGTCTATGGACTGAGACTTCTAAAACTGTGAGCTCATACATTTTTCCTTCTTAAAATTGTTCCTGTCAGGTCTTTTAGTCACAAGGTCTTTAGTCCTTCCTCAGAACACTTGAGAAAGTCCAGTGGTATCTTACACCCTTCCTGTACCCTCAAAAATGAAGGCAGCAGGCTTATCCAAGGTCCTTGAAGCTCCTTACTCTGTGGTGCATAAAGAACTATGTAGTAAACAGTGTCCTATGAAGCTCAGGAAGTTTGTCAGAGTATGGGGGTGCTGCTGGGTATTTGCTTCACACAGCTGGATATGTAGATAAGCTGCATCATATTCCTGCTTAAAGAAACTTGATTTTGGTTACATCTGTGGGTATTCTTCCCCAAACAAACAAAAACAAACAATTAGCTAAGTTGAACATCTTTTCATGTGCTTTTTATTTATTGCCTAAGAGTTGCCTCTACACGTGCTTTCCCCTACTTCTATTTAGTTGTCTGTTTTTTTAGTCATTTGCACAAGTCCTTCAAATAATCTCAAAATTAAATCCTTAATATATATTATGTTGGTAATAACTTCTAGGCTAATCTTACAACAATTTGTATCACATATAAACTTCATTTTGTGTAGTGAAACATACAACAAATAAGAACACAGAGGAAGGAAATGAAGGAAGGAAAATGAGAGAAGAAAATACAGCCATTGAGGAAAAGAAAAATTGTGGTGAAATAAACTCTTTACTTTTCATTTGAAGTTCTACAGTATAGCTTGAATTCTTTCATATGCATGTGCTTCATTTTGGTTAACAAATAATAACTATTCCAATTTAAATCCTCTTACAAAATCAAAACTTTAAAGATATTAACCAACAGCAAACATCAGGTGACAATGAAAAACAGAAGAATTTCCAGAAATAAGAATACCTATTAGAATCACTTATAGAATACCTGTATAATCGTCTTCACTATTCCCAATTATTCTAGACATTCTGACCAATACCATAAGAAAAATGAAATAAAAGACAATAATTGGTGGTAGAGGAAGAGGGAGCTGAAACTGTAACTATATCATAATATATTTGTAAAAACCAGGAGTCAACTTAATCATTAGACCTAATAAAAATATTCAGTAAGGAAGCTTGTTACAAATGTGTCTATACCCGAGGAGACATAATGGAGATAAAGAGATACAATACCCATTAGCATATCATAACTAGGAATAAATTAGCAAAATGATGCTGAACTTGAATGAAGGGAAAAGTCATTCTTAGTAATTTACTAAGAATAAAGAATTGAATAAATGGAGATGTACTAAGTACCAAGATTACATATTTTATATGCCAGCAGTATCATTATTAACAACTATAATACAACTTCAATCAAAATCTTAATGGTATTTTCTTTGATGTAAGGAGGAACAAGGAACCTAATCAAGTGATTTGCAAATTCTCTTGGAATAAATGTATTACATTAACTAAAACAATGTTGTAAAAATAATGAAGGGGAGATCATGCCCTGTTAAGTATATTTTATAAAGTTATAATAATTAAGACATCTTTAAACAGAGAAATGAATGGACCAGAGAAACACTTATATGCTTTTAGAAATTCTCTAATGTGTTAATAGTAGAATCTAAGCTCATTGGGAAAACATGAAAGGTTAGTTAAAACTGATTTAAGTTTTTGAAAAGAAAAAATAGAGCCCCATCTCATAATATGTACCAATGTTTCTAGATTAGAAATTTGTATAACCATAATAAAAAAGCCCTAAGCATAACAAAGGCAGACATTCCAAGATCAAGATAATTAACATAAAAATTATTCAATGCCTACACAGTCCTAAAGACCCACAAAAAGGAGTCACAAGCAAAGGCCAAATGAACAGAAATACTTGCAGCACATGACAATTATATAATCTATTTAATCAAGAAAAGAAACACTTTAATGGAAAAGCACATAAAAGACCCAAGCAGGCATTTCACAAAAGAAGAAATGCAAATTGACCGATGAACATATGAAAAAGTTCAATCTAATTAGTAATCAAAGAAATGCAAATTAAAACAACAAGATACCACTTTTTGCCTTTTAGATTGGCATGAGATCAAAAATAAGGCTCAATGATGGTACAGCTAAAGGGAAGCAGTCCCAGTGCTTCTAGGAATGAAAAACCCTAAGTGCTGAATAATAAGTTGGGAATATGTAACAAAAGATTTCAAAATGTTAATTGTAGCAACATTTATGATAGCAAAAATATTTAAAGAAACATTTGTATTCTTCAATAGGCGGATGGTTGAAGAAATCATAGTGGTCTTCTGTAACTCCTGAGCAAGTGTGAGCTCGGTGCTGATCTGGAAAGAATTCATGCTAAGAGGAATGAATAAATGGAATAAAAGCTATAAAAGTAGTCTGAGGGATTTGATCTCTCTCTCATTAAAGAGATTTTTAAAAAAGAAATCTAAGCAAAACCACCCAACAAATCTAACATTGGCAACTTATTAAAAGAGATAAATGTGGCTTTTGAGCAATGTAGCTCAGTGATAGAGCTTTGCCTATCATGTACCAGGCCCTGGGTTCAAAATCCAGTGAGAGGGGTGGGGAGGGAGGGAGAGTCCAGAGGGGGGAAGAAGAGAATATGAAATTAGATTTCTTATAAACCTCTATAATTTTCTTTTGAGAGAGAGAGATAAATGAATGGATAAAGAAACTCTGGTACATATACACATGGAATATTATTCAGCAATAAAAGAGAATAAAATTATGGCATTTAAGGTAAATGGATGGAATTGGAGAACATTATGCTAAGTGAAGTAAGCCAATCCCAAAAAGAACAAATGCCGAATGTTCTCTCTGATTAGTGGTTGTTGATACATAAGGGGTGTGGGAATGGGGAACATAGGAGAAATGGAGGAACTCTGGATAGGGCAGAGGGGAGGAGGGGGGAGGGAAAAGGGAAGGGGTGTAGTAAAGATGGTTGAATGGCATGGTCATCACTACCCTAGAAGACACATGTATTAAGACACAAATGGTGTGACTCTATCTGGTTTGCAACCAGAGAAATGGAAACATTGAGTTCTATATATGTACTATGAGTTGAAATGACTTTAAATAAATTAATAAAAAAAAAGAGATAGATATGAGGTAGAGAATGTGAGGTTAGATTTTTCTTATAAACGTCTATAATTTTCTCATCCAATAATCAACATTACATACTTTAAGGTAGAAAATAAAAATGCTTTAAACTATGCATGGTTTTGGTCCAGCAATTTACTTCCAGGAATTTACTAGAAGGGAATAAATAATATGTATAATTAGCTAAAAGAAAGCTTACTCGAGCATTATTTGGGCAAAATTTGGAAACAACCTAAACATGCCATAACTACTGGTTCTATAAAATATATTTATATAATGGAATGCCACAGAGCAATTAAAATATATTACTTGTAGAAAAGTATCCAAAACAGCATAATATGGCATAATACATTTTCATTACTTTATATTGAATATAAAACATAAGAGTAATATATTTTATAAGCATATAAATATTAATATACATAAGAGAACTTGGAAAAACTAATGAAATTGTGGTTATATAATTTTAAACACGAATTTATTTCTACAATAGTTGTGATTGCTCATCCTAAAATTATTTCTGATCATTTTGTTTTAATCTAAAATGTCCCATTCCCTAAGAAGGGTAGCTAATATTTAATGAGCACATGCTATTAGCCAGACAATACCCTAAGTACTTTGCATGCATCATCCCCTTTAATCCTTACAACAATCCTATTAAGTATTTGCTTTTTCCTGAAAGAAAAGAAACTCAAGATGGAATTTAAGTAACTGTCCAAGGTCACACATGTGACAGAAGGCAGAGCCAAGATTTAAACCCAAGCATTTTGGCTGATCTTACAAGTCCTCTACAGTGCTGGGCTGATAATAAGGACTTTCTTCAAGGAAACATTCATCCACTCTCTCATCAGTTCCTTTTGATTATTAAGGCACCAGTTCATTACAATCAAATGCAGATATTTTAAGGTAATAGTTTGATTTTGTCAAATATATATACTTATAACCATTATCTCAATAAAAATAATTTTTTCATTCCAGTGAATTCCTCGTGATCACTGTTTAGATTATTACTGACTGACTTTTATTTTTTTCTAGAATTTTGTATAAAGTGTTTATTTTATATCTGGCTCATTTCACTCCAATATTTGGATTGATGGGAACAAAAAGTATCTAAATTAAAAATAATATTAATAAGGAAGGACCATGTTATTAAAAACAAAACTATTGTATGCCTCTCCTTGAAAAATTTATTGGTTCCACCTAGACCAATATCCAACTGTTTGTTTTAGAATGTTTTTCATTACATTTGTTTTTTTCCTGGTTTTACTAATGTGTGATTGACAGATAAAAAACCATGTATATTATGGTTTACAATATGATATTCTGATACATGTGTACAAAGTAAAATGATTAAATCAAGGTAATAAAACTATTCATCACCTGAATTATTTCTGTTGTGAGACCATTTCAAATCTAATCTCACAGCAATTTTCAGGTATACATTAACTACAGTCAACTTTTTATACAATAGACCCAGAACTCATTTATCCTAAGTGAAGCATATATACCCTTTAACCAATGTCTCCCCAGTGCCTCTCCTTCTCCCAGACCCTGGCAATGCCATTCCAACTCTTTCCTTCTATGAGTTAGACTTTATTTAGGGTCCACTTACAAGTGAAATCATTCATTTTTTAATCTACTCAGCACAGTAGGCCAATAAGTCCTTAAGAAAACAGCAAGGTAGCAAATGTATAAATTAACTAAGTGGAGTTTCATCAGAAACTGAAGTATATCCCTCAAGGAGAAAGTAGGTTAGATTGTAGCAACCAGGAACAGCCAGCAGTGAAATTCTAAAAGTCCCTGTAAGGAGCTGAGTGGCACTTCTCTTTTCTCTGCTCAGGCTTCTAATCTCTTCTCCTGCATTTGCTCACCAATTAAAATCTGAATTTTTCACATTATTGTCCTTTGCCAATGTGAAAAGAAGAAACTAAGAGGAAGAACACAGATTGAGAAGGTTTAGTTTTTATTTGAAATGAAAATAAGTGTAATTGACTTGTGAATGAAATAGTTTTTACAAATGTCTAACAATAGACAAATGTTCTTTTCTGTACTCTTCCTCTTAGCAGTTATGTAAATCTCTCAGGTGTAAATATCCTACATAGATTCTGATCTCTTACTCATTTCAGTAAGGATAGACATCTATGGTACATCAATAAATCTATTCATTTCTATTCATAGTATTCACTTGATTTTTTAATATGATTACTGACTAACGTGAAGATGCATGTAACTACTTTTAAGGAAAACTTTTCTCACTCAGGATGCAGTCTTCAGAGACAAAAACTTGATAGAATTATGTGAAATTGACCTAAAAATGGTTTTATTGATAGGTCTAGACCTAAATATTGTTTAATCAATCATCAGAATAGGAGGTGCTTTGCGGTGTTTGTGTCTCTGTTTTTGAAGTTCCTGATCTATGAGCAGTAGACCAGTTGGCTCTGTGGCGTAGTAGATCAACTGGTTTCCTAGACTAGAAAAAGCTAAGGCAGAAGGTTCCTCTGGTTTCTTGGTGGAAGTTGTGGGCTAACCTCTGCAAAGGATGAAGATTTTGGAGAGCATCTGATAGGACAGACTAAAAATCTGAAGAGGCCATTATTTCTCCTCAACCCCCACAAAACATTACTCCTCAGACATTCCTAAAATATACAAATATTTAGGACAAAATGATTTGGGGGGGGGGCAAGAAACTATGAAAGAAGTCTTTGTTCTCAGTCTGTAAGTATTGGCCACTTACCTATGTCCCTTTTCAGTATTACTTTAAGAATAAGTCAGGCTAATTTTATGCTCCAAATGAATTTACAACTCACCTTTTATAAATAAAAGTACTTCTAAATACTGAAAAAAAAAATGTTAGGTCTTCTATCTCTGCTTCAATTTCCTTCCACAGGATAACTGCTGTCTCATGCGAGACAACTCTGTTACAGTATCACTTTCTGCCACAAGCAAATGCTCTCGTAATTGTAGGCAGCAGGTACATTTCCATGTATGACTTCACACACAGACTGCAGATTAAAAGCCAAGTTCAAAAAACACTACCATCCCTTATTTTAAGGCATACGTTTTAAAAATCACTTTGCTTTTATCTTAATGATAAAATCCACCTTTACTGGTAAGAAATATGGAGGAAAACTTTATTCATGAATTAGTATTTGATAATATTTGGTAAGTAGATATAGGGAAATCTATAGAAACTTTTTTGCAGGTTTGGAAAATTAAATCCTTACCAATGATATATAACTTTGCTTGGTGGCATGTGGTTTATTATTTGAAATCTATTGGTTCATTAGTATCATATTGGTTATTGCTAGTTGTTTCAGAACATTAACTGTCCTCTCACATTACTTACAGTGATACTGGGGACCATCTGTTCTTGCAAGAGACTTAAGTGTACGTCCATTGGATATCATGCTATTTATTTAATTCAGTACCCACTTCCTATTGTTGTATTTTCTGGGGGGAAAAGTCAATTTAATTACAGGGAATAAAGATAACCCCTCCTGGCAGGTTACCCTGTCACCATGAGAGCAAAGCAGGACCTGCTTAAAGTAGGTTACAGTGGCTAACAAGAAGAGCAAAACCAACAACACTTAAGAATATTTAGCAAAGGTTTAACAAAAATAGAACAGTGAATGGCACTTTTAAAAATATTACTGTAAGCCTAGGGCTTGTCTAAATCAATCTTGGCACATCTGTCTGACGCAGACCGTAAACAGGATTAGAGCTGGATTTATCTGCTTGGTGCTAATTGTGCTCACAGTTTCTGCACATGTCCACTTTTTAAAATCCTGCCTGAAAAACAGGACTGCCTGATAGATGGCTCCCACAACATCGTGTATACACACATTTATGGTATATTAGATGGTTAAGCAATGTGATGTCTAACAATTTTTTTTGGCTCTCCAGAATTACTTATCTAATCCCCTAATTAAAAATACAAAATTCTGTTTGAATACACCACATACTGAGATAAATCTGTGAAGCAAGGGACCAATAAATTTGAATACACTTTAATTGTAAAAAGAAAACACAATTTAATTGTTAATAATCAAGTTAAACTAGGGTTTAAACAAATAGGACTGCTTCTGTAGTGTACTGAAAATCCATCACAATGTATTACTATCCTCAAGAATTATGGCATGACATTTGTTAGCAGAAAAGCTTAAGTTCCTAAATATACACACATATCCAGAATGACAATGAGTAAATAGCATTCTTATCTAGTAAAAGAATGGGAGGACATTTATATTTTTAGGGAAAAATAGAAATTGCCAATTCAATACCCAAATGTCATATTTTACCAGATCAGATTAAAATTAATGCTGAATTTCTAACTATAATTTTCCACTTATTTCTGTCAGGTATAAACTGTTCAGATATTCCTCTTAAAAATCCAAGTACTTGAGGATATGCAGGTATTTCTGTATGATGTCCAAAATGAATTAATGAAATTGTCAAGAAAATGTAAATATTCTTCTTTGGGTTTTGAAATACAGACACAGAATGACAATTATTTATTCAGAACATTGAATACCTACATTGTAAGAAGTGCTATTAGCAATTTAAAATTACATAGCCTGTTTAATTGCAAATATCATATATAAAATTAATATTTTGAAAATCAGAAAAGTATAAGTGAAAATGTAAGGTACCTGACTTCCAATCATAAACAACCTTGTGTTCTAAAGCATTTTTCTTGACATGTTCCAAGTAGTTCTGAGATAATGTTTTTTCTAAATATCTACCACTACAAAAAGATATGCCTATACCTACAGTGCTGTTTTTATACAGACCAATATTTGGGAAACTGACAAATCATTTTGTTTAACATAAACCAAACCACCTCTATCAGTAGTTTTCAATGTGTAGTCTCACAGTATACATACACATGGGCAAGACAATTTCTATGACACTGAAGATGTTATTTGTCTTTTCCACCACATTTGGCACATTTGTGCCAATGGTGCAAAAGACATAGTGGGTAAAACCAATAAAGTCAATAACATCAAATTTTACTAATAATCTCTGTGTTCACTTCCTCAACTCAGTTTTTTAAAGAATTAATTTCACTTACTTGTCCTTGGTGAAGCAGTAACACCCTTTATAGTTTTTAAAAAATCTCTTAACTTTGCCTGCATTTCTTTTTAATATTATTGAAGAGTATGTAGAAAGCATCTCTGCTATAGGTGGAAGTGGTAGTTCTTTCCAGAATAAGCACTGGGAACATCTAATTTGCAGCTACCTATCTGTTTTTTGTGGAACACTGTTTTACTTAAAATACAAACTGACAAGACTGACTACGATATTCAGACATTACTATTTGGCAAATATTATCTAGAAAATGAGCAAAAGGAGCCAAATAAATTAAACTAGGAGTGCTATCAATGAGAAAATACAAGATTGAGCAAAATTAAATTTTTGTAAAGCTTGTGCATGCCACAATGAGCTTGACAGCTTCCTCATCTTAGAGAATTTTCCAGTAAGATTGGCAGTGATATCGTATTTGCTTTAAAATACTGTACAATAAAACATGTCAATATTTTGAAGCTGTGTACAATTCAATAAATCAAATTTTCCAAACCTCCAATGCAGGATGTTATAAGATCATGCACAGGTAAAATATTCAAAGTGCAAGACAGATCTATTTTCAAATAGTAAACTACAAAAAGTTGAAATATTTTCAGATTCTGCATTACATACCTAGTTTGAGATATTAGTACTTGATTTGACTGTGATTTACCTGTTCCTAATGGGGAATCTGTTTCCTACCTGTTTAGCTATGTCCTTTTGTAAGAGAATAAATTCTGAAACTTAAAAAATAAACAAAAAAAAAAACTCTGCCACTTAAAAAAAAAGTAGTACTTGACAGGTACAATTACAAAACCAAAAGAAAAAAATCATGTTGTTTAATTTAAACCTAGATAATTTTTGTTTAAAACCTGAAAAAAAAAAGTAGACATGCTTATACAAAACAAAAAGAAATTACCTGATAAGTTTTGCTATAATATCAAAGGAGAATATTAACAATCATATAAAAACCTTATTAAAAGTCTATTCCTTATCTAACCATACATCTATGTGAAACTAGATTTTTCCTTATATACTTTGACCAAAACAAAATATTCACAAAAGATTGAGTGCAGAGCAATTAAAGAAGTCAGCTCTTCTATTAAGCCAGCCATTAAAGATATTTTCAAAAGTAGAAAATAGTAAGAGTGGTACTTGCTTTCTTTTATAGATAATTTGAGAAAAAAAAGCATTTTAAATAAAAATGTTATTTATATTAACATACAATTGACTTATTTTTATTTTTGCTTTTTGCATGCTAGTATTGCACCCAGAAACTTGTGCATGCCAGACAAGAGCTCTATCACTGAGCCACATCTCAGCCCTTTAACATTTTTAAATGCCTTTAATTTCTAACATAATAAATATCAATTTGTATAGCATATAAAATCTCTTAGTATTTTTCAATAATTTAAGAGTTTAAAGGGGTTTCAAGACCCAAAAGTGTGAAAACTCCTAGTATTTATATAATGTGGTAAAGACGGGCATAACTTTAAGAAAGTACAGCCTGAAGATGACATGAGTTTATCTTTTGTCACTTTAGATCAATAACTGTAAGGTTTTATTTTTTATTCTGGACTATCAATGCAGCAAATCTCTATTATATCTGAAATATGATGAAATTGGAGATCAAAATATTTCACATTCTATAGCATGATCTTATCATTCAGTGTGATTGGTTTTGTCATTTTCACTTCAAGAAAGACACTAATGTGCTATTTCTGTTGAAACCACTTACTATTTAGCTATTATATGCTTACATATTTGTCTATACCTGCTCTTTTACATATCCAATTCCTTCATAAAAACACTTCTAAATGGAAAAGTGGGAAGGCTCTAAGAATGATACCAACAGTAAATATGACCTTGAAGGATCCATCCTAATCTTAAAATGTAGTCATTTGATATTTTCAGATATGTGTATCAGTTTGTACAGCTCATGCATAGCACATCAGATGATCATTACAGATCTTGAGCCTCAGAAGAATGGTAATTGGTCTTCCTTTCACCAAGTTTCTCAACAATTCACTTTAACAATGGAGTTATCATTATCTTTACCTCTCATCTCTGTATCCCAGCACCTAGCTCTATATTTCAAACACAGGATAGGCTTCCAACAAGAGTTTGACAGTAAACAGTCAATAACAATCAGATGATATTTTAATCACACTATGTGTACTTCCAGCACTGAACCTTTGCTCCTTCATTTCCTGGCAAATGAAAGGCCTTCTCGACTCCAGTCTTTTCAAACATTAACCAAATGTCAAAGCATATTAAGCCAGTCTTCCAAGAAACATCCTTCATTTATGAGTCCCTTCAAATCTTACTGCCCAGTACTGCTCAGTTGAATCAACAGTCACATATCAGAAGCTACCAACTCACCAGCCGATTAGGGCACACAAATCTTTGAAAGCCATACACATAACACAACACAAACACTCTCCACACTAATTAGTGGTGGTTAAAAGTGGTAGTAGAGGTGTTAGAGACTAGTAGTTTAAGGGAAGACCAAAAGTTTATTTCATTTAACATATTTGAACATCTACCACATTCCAGGCATTTTTGTGTATACATTTAAATTGTAACTGTCTATATAGGAACAACAAATTAAAAGTTCTTAATCTTTTTGTGGCCTGAAACTTTGCCTAATTGTTACCTAAGCCACAATGATAGCTTCTAGAAATAGGGTCCAAGGACAAAGTCTGACCATGAACATGGGCTTCCTGCTAGGTAAAGGCCCTTATTTCTCAGCCCAAGCTCACTGATATGCTTTCCTTCTGAGGTCAAGGACAGTAATACCTTCTTTGCTGTTACTTCTGCCTATTCCTGCCGACCAATGCAGTACCTATGCTGGCACTCAGTAGTGAGTACCTTACGCAAGTCACAGTGAGTATATCATATGACCCTTTAGATTACCCAGAGGGTTTTGCTACTTAGGGATACTAAAAGGCTCACTTTTATACCACTTTCCTTCAGTTCGCCCCTTGAAGACCTTCATTTGATCTTAAGGTAAAAAGTATTCTAAATAGTTAAAGTCCAGGTATTTTGAGCTCAGCACAGGCAGAACTGTGTTGCTGGAAGGGAACAGAACCATTACCAGACATATTAGAGTAGTAGTTATTTTTCCCTGATGACAACTGGTTTTAGTATCAGAAAAAAGTTCCTTTGAGAACAGCTAGGAACAGAATGCCAAAATTCTGACCATCCAGAAGAGAACTGGAAAAGATTCACCTCTTCAGTGTCCAGGGCACTGACCTCATTAGTCCACCTTCCTGACACCAGGGCAGAGCAACTGTGGACAAGAGATCACTGTGGGGATAGGGTGGCAGGAGAAGAAGGAGGGTAAAAAGAAGATTAAAGAGACATTGCCAGTGGTTGCATATACTAGAAATCAAAAGTAAATGTCAAGCAAACACATATAATCCAAGATGTTCTAAAAAGTACTTGTAAGCATTTATTTATTTGATGAGTATTTTCAGGCCTAGACTTGCTGGAGACAAGGGCAAAGAGATAAGCAATTTTAATATAGCTTATCATGGTTTCATTTTAAAAGCTCAGTAACATTCAAGACAAAGTGCATGTTTATTTTTAATATGCTAGGCACATGGGTGATGATCCTTTGTTTCACTTCCATTATTTAAAGCATATCTTTGACAAATATATTTGGGTTTTGGTTTGTTTTTGACATTGGAAAAAGCAAATGCGGGCTGGGGCTGTAGCTCAGTGGTAGAGCGCTTGCCTGGCATGCGTGAGGCCCTGGGTTCGATCCTCAGCACCACATACAAAGCAATAAAATAAAGACATTGTGTCCATCTACAACTAAATATATATATATATAAAAAAAAGTAAATGCAGTAAGAATGATTAACTAAGAAAAAGTATAAGGAAACTATCTATAAAGTGTCATCCAATTTCTTCTAAGTTATTTTCAGTTGGACTTTAAGCAAAATATGAGCAAAAAAATTGTCTTAATAAAGTAATATTTTTGTCTTATTAAAAACTTGTCTTAATAAACACATACTTTATAAATTATGCTAGTTGTCTCTTGATAGATAAAATTTAGGCTCCTAGCCACACATAATGTTACCCTACCTACATATATATTTGAAATAAAATGAAAAAAAAAAGATTTTTGAAGTTAGGAGACATTTATTTTTTCTTTCAATAAATATTTTGAATGCCTATTAGATGCCCCTGCCCTCAGTCTATAATTTAGTAAAGAGTAAGAAATAAAACATTACAAAATGAGTATATCAATGGAATTGTGATAATTTTCTATAAAAGTACGAAGTATCATATTGATAATTAAAATGAAAATTTAAAAGCCATTTTGGAGTAGACATTAGAGGTGGTCATTTTTTTTCCTGAAAAGATCTTAAATTGATTAGAAGTATCTATATATTAAAATAAGTTGAATGTTTTAAATTTGGCTTTTCCATATACATGGTACTCATAAGTATGTTCCAAATTAAAAATGGTTTTAAAATAGCTTATTCTCATAACTTTCATCATAATTTCTACCACAGAGTCATATGATAAGAGGCCAAATTTAAAGATGAAGGTAAGAAGTATCACCTGACGTGAAAATTTTAGGGAAAACATAAAATATTCTAGATCAAGCCATGTATATATTTAGCTACATGTAGCATGTAATCAACATAAAATAGCTTACAGGATTACAGCAAGCCATCTTCTCCTCTGTGCTTAATACTACTGTCACTTTTTTTAGAAAGATAAATTTGATATCAATACGATGTGACACAACTGCATCAAACCTTAATTTCACTCACAGTAAGAAGTCACAGGATTAAATAACACTGTGCAGTCTTTTAGAAAAGTTTATTGCTTCCAGATGGATTCAAGTTTCCTTTCAGCCCTGATTACATCTAATATGCACAGGGTGCCAACATTATAAAGGACAGAGTCAAAAATATCATTTATATAGATAGCAAGGGGTGGGGTGGAGGAACTTTGGTTTCTAAATAGATTCTACTAATCGAGTCTTCACTATTTTATGAAATTAAAATAAAAACACATTTAATAAAAAAACACTATGTAAATTTCTGAAATAATGGCTGCTCCACAGAAAAACACAAATCTACAGTAAAGTAGCCATAAAATGACTCCTAGCTCAAGCTGCATGCTCTTTGCCCCCATGTGGGGTTGTGCCATGTGTCACACTGCATGGGGCTTGCTACCAAGATGCCCACCTGTGCCTCTGTGGCTGAAGAGGCTTCCATTTGTATTTCACTAATAGGAGCACCGTTGAATATAATCCACCGCAATCAGAAATAAAGACCTTCAAAAAATACTGACTACTTAAAGGCATGTGTTCTAACTTTAGAGCCTCAAGCAAATTAACACATATTTAAAATTCAGTCATACTTTCTTATGCAACTAAAGTATCACTGCCATAATAAAATATTTTTCATAAAGACCCCCAAAACAAAGTTCTTCCCATACTGTGAATTAAAAAAGAAAATCACAACTGCTCTATCTAGTCTTTAGGAGAAAACCACAAAATCATTATGAAGGAGAATTTCTGTCAGTAGATCAGGTGCCAATGTTTTAGAATATAGGAAAGCTATAACATTTCCATTTTTCTTGTTCTATTAAATTTAGTATTTAAAGTGTTATGAAAAAATTATACTTGATAGTTGATTAAATACAAATGGTAAATGATTTATTATGTATCCTTAAAAAAGATTAGTAATTTAAATACAATTATGGCCCCAAAGCACTAAAGAAAAAAATGATCAATTTCTGGAAGCACTTAAAATCTTTCTTGCTGGAGAACCATTTTAAAAAGTGGTATTTCAAAAATTACTACTCATATCTAAATTCTCCTATGGATTCTCAATCAAAACAAGACAAATATCATTATAGTACTTAATTTTTTAAGAGAGAAATCAGTCCCTTTATGTAAGGGATATGGATGAATGTTAAAATTTCAGGTAATCTTTCAAAATTATTATACTATCCTTTTTTTCATTAATTTTATATATATAAGTAATGCTTAAAATAAATCTAAGCATTATAAATTTTAATTAGTTTAAATTATGGTGATAACTTTGTTTAGTCTGTTTAAAAATGCTTGAAACCACAGTGATCAGAAAAGGATCAAGTTCCACTAAAATGAAACTTAAAGTTTCTTGTCAAATCAATAACAGATCAATAAAACAGTCCAACTGGTCAGCCTACTCAGCACTGAAGAAGATAATGAATTAGTCATCTACGAACACAGAGCCCATTAAGTATTTTTTGATATTGCTAGTTCTAATAAGCATTTAACTATCACTAACCAAATAGTACTTTGTTTCCTAAAATGGTTACCTATTCTGAAATAGGTCACTATGCTTTCCAAATAACAAATTCAGGTTAAAACTGATTTAAGCTCTATTCCTTCTTTCAAAAACTGTTAATTGGACACTGCACACACCAGTTTTGTACAAAAGTTTTGGTGTGAGAGAAGCCTTTTAGAGATCTTCCCTAACTACTGAAATAATCATTGCGCAAAGATCAGGAAAAAATAAAGGAACAGCCATGTAGAGGGTCTTTCATATGTAATTCCAAAGTCTCCAAAACTCTGAAAACTGTCCATTTTTTTCTTAAATCATTTGGCAGCAAAATCCTGAATTGACCCCATTCTGTAGCAAAACTGGTCCCGAACTGACAATGAGATTGTAAGTCATTATTAATCCCACCTGGCCCAGGTATTCTTCATATTTTATTCAAAAATAGTAATATTTGATTATGGGATGCTACCCAGACCAGTTGTGAGTGCTATGGAATTTATCACATACACCCCATATTAGCTTTTTTAAATCAGTAAGTATCTGAATTTTAACACACAGCTGGTTCCAGAGTTTTGGGGTAAAGGGACCAATAAGATTGCCCTGTGCCAAGAGCATATTGGAGTGTTCAAGGAACAGCAAGATATGACTGGTGCTAGTTTAAAATAAAAGAGAGAAAAGGATGAAGTTTCAAGACATGAAATGAGAAAGGTTGGAATTAAGTAGACACATAGGAGTATATTAACTATAGTAAAGACATGACATATTACCCTGAACAAACAGAAGAATGATGCAATCTGATGTATAGTTAAAAAGTAATATCTAGTTGCTACATGGAGAATAGACAGGTGGGGACATGGTTGGAGAGAGACTAGGAAAGAAGATGGCATGATATTCCAGGTGAGAAATGATGGTATCTAATATCAAGATGCTCAATGTTGGATATGTTTCAAAGGAAGAAGCAACAGGATTTTGCTGATGGATTTGATGTGGAAGAAAGAGTGGAATCTAGCAGGTCTTCAAGTGTTTTTTGCTTGGACAATTAGAAGGATGAAGTCCCATTTGCTGAGATGGGAAAACTGACAGCAGGTACATACTTGGAGGCTGCAGGACAAAATGTGGTGTTTGCTGTAGGACATAAGTTTGAAAAGTTTATTATAATTCAAAAAGATTTATACATCTGGAATTTAGAGGAGAGTACAGACTAGAGATATAAATTAGAAAGTCATCAGTATTTAGATAGTATTAGAAGCCAGAAACCTCCTCTAGTTAGAGGAGGTTCAAACAGAGAGAATTGGAAACAGACAATAAGAAGTCAAAGGATAGACATGAGAAAAGAGGCTAGCCAAGAGCAGAGATTGGGAAGGAGTAGCTCAGTGAGATAGAAGAACCAAAAATTGTCATCTTAGGAGGCAAGTGAAGAAAAGTTTTATCAAAAAGTACAATATGAATGTCAAATTCTGAACAGGTCAAGTTAAATGGAGATTGACCTTGACAAGAAAGCTGTAGAGTATCATAGAAAATTTGAGAAAGAATGAGACAAAGTGAACATAAAATAAATCTGGCTAGAAAGTTGAGCAGAGGGGCAAAGAAACGGAAGCAAGTGTTCTACAAAGATTTATCTCAATTTTTCCTCCTAATAGTTCTATCAGGTAGAAATTGTCTTACTTCCCAGATGAGAATGTAGAAATTATAACTAGTATATGAATGATTTCAATGAGAAAGCTAGATTTTTATTCCAATTATATCTGATTATCAGTTTATCCTTTTATATGACCATACAACTTCCTATAAATTTTACATAAAAAGAAACAACTATGAGGGGCTGGGGTTATGGCGCAGTGGTAGCGTGCTCACCTAGCATGCGTGAGGCACTGGGTTCGATCCTCAGCACCACATAAAAATGAAATAAAGATATTCTGTCTGCCTACAACTAAAAAATAAATATTTTTTTTAAAAAAAGAAACAACTATGAGAAAAAATCACGTGTTCCCAGAATAGGCACCAGAGTGGAACTAGGAGACCTTGTATTTAGTGCCCTTCTCTGTCACCAGTCTTCAGGGAAACACCCTAACATTTTAGCTTGATAGCTTATCTTTAAAATAAAGAGATTAGAATAGATTAATTCATTCTTTCAGCACATTTTATTGAGTCCCTATTTGATGTATTTCTCTAGGATTTAGAGAAGTAGTGGTGAACAAAACAGGAATTTACCCTTTAGCAAGGAAGATGACAAAATATTCAACTTAATCTGAAGATTCTTTCAGCTCAACAATGCTATACTAGTTGTTTATTAAATATTAATAGACAAAAATTCTGTTCTATGTAGTACAAAGAGGTTTAAAATCATAGTGTCACTGAATGTTTACTATACACAAAATGGGTGCTATTATACTTCCCATTTTATAGATTGGAGGGGAGGGGCAAATGATCCGAATTCAAATAGCTTTCTGCACTTTTACATAGGGGAAGACGAGGCTCAAATTCTAACAATCCAACTCCACAAAACAACCCTTTAATGACTCTCCATAGTACAGTGTATGCTATTATCACTCCTCATTGTACTGATGTTTAACTCTCCCATCTGTTATTTTTTTCCTCGATAGGTTTCTGTTAAAAATGGGAAACAAAAGAAAAAAGAACAATGAAAGAGAAACTGCAGGAGTGAATAGCCATATAAAGAAAAACAATTTTTTTACTGCTGTAGTGGAATAACATGAACAAAAACCAGGCTTAGGGGACACAGCAGGGAAAGCAATAGCTCTGGGGATGGCAAGTGTGGTAAGTGACCCACTGTGTGCCACATGCCTGTCAGGACAGAGACAGACCAGACAGGGCGGTTCCCAGGGATGCTCTGGCAGGGAGACCTGGCTTCTCCCCTTCTCTCCCTAACCACCCACACATGCTTTCCATTTCATACCCCTACTGAGTATCAAACTCCAAATGAGCCTAACAAAGTAAATATGCCCCCTAAACATTCAGAGAAGACATGTAGATGCTTTGCTCATACCTTTTGATACAATCTGTTAAAAAGGAAAGCAGTTTTGGAAGGTGGGTCCTATGGAAAAGAGGTGAAATTTTTAAGAACCCAGAGGAGAAATGATTCAGAGATGAGTTGCCTGACCTTAATACCATCGAAGTCACCCTGAGCCAATGGTATCTGGCATTTCCCTTTGCATTAGTACCTTCAGCCAGGAAGGATTGGGCACTTGCGGACCCCCTTTGGATGGGTGTGGTTTATCTTCCCTCCTTTTCAACAGAGAATGGTGATATAATAGTAACTGGTTTCTTCATATAGCATATAGCTAGTATTTCTCTCAGTATTCTGAAGATTTGGAGATCATACTGTTTTATAAATTGTAGAGACAGGAAATGTTTATATAGATAATCTAGTTTCAAGATTTTAGTAGGTACTATATGTCAGGTGTTTTATGACCTAAATATTGAAGATTTATGGTTGATTAGATGTGGTTCTTTCCTGAAGCAGTTCAGGGGATAGAAGCATCATAGGTAGCTGACCATCATATGAAACTTCAGACTCACCTCTACAGAAAAAAAATGGGGGGCATCTAGCTCACTAGAATATTCCCTTGGTAAAAGGATTCTAAGTAATTCATTGAGTAGACTAGAAGAAAAGCAGGAATTGAAAATGTAGAAAATAAGGGGGAGATAGATACATTTGAAATATGAGTAAGATGAAAAAGTTTTCAGAAGTTGACTTGGGTATCACTGTCACTCACTCTTCCCTGTTAGGCACAATGTTTCTCCCCAAAAACTTTTGGAAAATTAAGTTTATATTCATTAAAAGGGGGTATCATGCCCTACCCACAATGAAAAGTTTTTCGTACATCCCAATCCAAGTTGCGATGGCTAGTTTTTTGACAAACACTAATGATCATGTGATGTGGAACAGAAACTTGCTCACAGTCACCTGGTTTTCATCTTGATGTTCTCCTGTGGATCCTAGGTTCTGTATGGAAATACACTGTGCTTCGGAATATTTTCATAGTATAAACAAATCTTTGTCTTAAAGCTTTCATTTTTTAAAACATCTTTTTTTTCCATTTTTGTTGGTACATTATAATTATGCATCATAGTGGGATTCATTGTTAAATATTTGTACATGCACATGAGTATTCAAAATCTATAAAAAAAATTTAAACAATTCTACATTTAGATGATCTTGGTGCTAAGTGGCTATGCAGACCATGACCATTGAGAAATTTAATTATTTACATTTCAGATTACCAAAACCAACACTTGATACTTCAGAAATGTGTAAGGCCTTCACAGCTTTATGCCTATTTAAGAAATTATTTACATACTAGTTCTCAGATTATTCTTCCATGACAGATCTAAGCAGTTCTACTTTGCTATATCTATTGAGAGATGAAAAAGAGGGTGGCACTGGAACGAAGAGATCAAAACTTAGAGAAATCACTCCTGTAGTACAGCCATTGGTACAAATAACTGGATCTTACAGTGCCACATTTGTTTCAGAATTACTGGGATGTTTGAAGGTCAGAGACTAGGCACACACCTGTAATCCCAGTAGCTCAGGAGGCTGAGGCAGGAGGAGCTCAAATTCAAAGCCAGCCTCAGGAATTTAGTGAGGTCTTACTTTAGGGAGTAAAAGAGCTATTTTTTTTCCCAGTGGATAAAAGGAGGTTTTTTAAATTTTTTGATTTATTTATTTTTTTAAAGCAGTAACTTACAGAGGATAGAGTCAAAAGCCACAACATTAGTATATTAGGATTTGGAATCCTGGAATCCTTCCAAAAGAGTCCTCTTGTCAAAAGAACTTTGAAGAAATAAAAGTGAGAGCTTTTTCTGGTCTTTTAGGGGGTAAGTGAGCTCAAGTTTATTTCAGTTCATTTTCCTTTTAATGTGTTTTAGATTATGTTTCTAACACATGTATGCATTTGCCACCTACACAAGATTATTATAATCTGGCCCAAGTAATTACTGCTGAGATCAGCAAGTTAATACCCTTTGTTTGCCAAATTTCTGTTTTCCCAAGAACCAATCCCACTCTATATAGATGTGTTTCCAGGATACATATAATTACACTGGGTATAACATCTGTTGCTTTGCATTTTCAGAGCCTTAAAAAACCAAGATAAGCACATGCTTCGATGACTACTTTAGGGGGAATGGCTGAAGTAGTAAAAGCTTAAATACTCAGAAGACTAAAAAACAAAAACAAAAAAGCAGTGTTCACCAAAAGTAGAAGCTAACTTTATATCCAAATAGAAATAACTCATTTGATCCTAATTCAGATCACTTTTTGACATGACTATTCTCTTATTTTTCAATATTATGACTTAATTCTGAATTATCTTTCCTATGATTTCATATAAGAATTTGAGTAAATTTTCTATTTTAGTTATCTTTCAGAAGCAGAGCACTTCACAATAAAAGGCAATCACTTATGATCAAGGGCAACAGAAAAAACACTAGTGGCCTCTTTTCTATATTTCACCCTTCAAAAGCACAATGGCTTTAGATAATGGTAGCACGTGGCTGTTGGTGTGAATGTAGGTCAGTGTTCTGACTGCACTAGAAAAATGAATGGCTCAGATTTGAATAAAGAAGAGCAGTATTTACCTGATTCACTTTGAAGGTTGCCCTTGGTGGTCCTAAGCATGTCCCAATATGCAAGATATTTGCAAGATTTATGAAACATATGAAGTGAACTTTGCTTTTAGTACCAAAATATGAAATAAGTAATGAACGGGGGTAAGATCAGAGAGTAATCGTCCCCAGACATTAATAATCATAGGCAAAGAACTATAGTTATGAATTCATTTCCCCTTCAAAAAACTTTATGAGGACAAGAAAACTCATGAACATGTCCGTGGCATTTCACTACCATTGAAAGTTGTTACTGCTTCTGTTTCTCCAGTCCGTATAACTGAAATATTGTTGTTTGTGCTGCATTTAGACTGACTGACCAAGTTCCACAGAAATTTAGAGTTGAGACCTACCTAAAATAGGAAATATAGCCCTACTTTCCAACTCATTTTAATGTTTTATCTCACTTTATGATCCTAGTGATTATTTCTTGGTGTTTTACATGATTTTAAAGTAACTGGCCCAGCAAAGTGGTGCAAGTCTATCACCCCAGCAGCTCAGGAGGCCAACATAGGAGGATGATGGCAAATTCAAGGCAAGCCTTAGTATCTCAGTGAGACCCTCAGCAACTTAGCAAGACACTTTAAACATAAAAAGGACTGGTGCTATAGCTAAGTGGTAAAGCACACCTGGGTTCTGTCCCCAATACCAAAAATATAAAGCAACTGTACATCAATCATTATGTTAAAAATCAAAAGGAAAAAAAAAGCATCACCTCATAGTTAACAGAAATTTGAGGGAATAATAAAAACCAGTTTTAGGACTGGCAAAGATTGAGCTAAAGGAGTACTGTAGCAAATTTGCCTGTTATGAACTGAACTGTATCCCCCAATTCACACACTGAAGTCGTAACCCCATGTGTGACTATTAAAGAAAGAGCCTTTAAGGCAGTGATTAATGTTAAATAAAATATTAAGAATAGGATCCTAATCTGATGGAACTGGCATCTTTATAAGGAGAGAAATCAGATCTATGTGAGCACTGGGAAAAGGCTGCATAGTATACCATAAGCAGCATCTTTATATGGGTCAGGAAGACAGACCTTACTGGAAACCACCTGATAGCACCCTGATGTTGGACTTTCAGCCTCCTGAAGTATGAGAAAGTAACTCAACTTCTGTTTAAACCACCCAGTCTATGGTGTTTTGTTATAGCAACCCAAGCCAACTCATACACCATCCTTCCTTGATTTGCCTTCAGTTTTAATTTCTTCTTTGGCATTTCTAAATTTTCTTCCCTGGGTGATTTATCATCTTAGCATCATATTAAGAAAAAAATCTAACAAAGAAATTCATCATTTCCCTTTTCTCACATTCATATTCCAGTATTTCCAAATGTGACCACTGAAGAATATTAAATGCCAAAGGGAGGAAAAAATCTTTAAATAATCATTTAGTTTATTATTAATTAAAATACTGGAGTTGTTTTGGGAGGTCACCAAATTATTTTAGATAGCAGTTCATCAAGATAGCAAGGGATGCAATACAGGCTGGGGGTGGAGGTGGGACAGACAAAAGTAATTGAGAACCTTGGGGAAGATTTGAAAGTATCAGTCACAATATTGCTCACCTGAAGGGTCAAGCTGAAAATCCCTCAAAAGTCTCTATAGTTTGCTCCCAGATTTCCAGCGATTCTTTTTAAAATTCTTGCACTAGAACTAGAACCAGTACCTTCCTGAGCTTTCAAATCCAGAAGCACCCAGTATAGCTACACTGGAAAACTTGTAAGTCAAGACTAGTTCCAGACTAAGTGGGAAAAAACAGGTCAGTTTGAAAAGGTACATGAATGCCCAGAAGTGACAAACTAGAAAAGTGAAGTTTAGCCACTGCTACTCATTCCCCGCCCCCATTATGATTTAAGAGGCTGAAGGGAAGGTTTTAAGAAGGTCCCATATGGAGGGAGATTTTGCCTCAAGCAAAGCATTCTCCCCGCTTCTTACCACTTACCCTAATGGGCTCACACAGATTGAAGAGTCTAATAAAAACGCTCCATAGTATGGAAAGAAGAGAGAAGAGCACTGAAGCTTATGCTGCAAACTTTTCCTTAAAGCAACAGTGCTCAATTCATATTTTGCTTTTTCCTATATCCTCTTAGCGCTAATCGTTTTTAAATTAAACAATCTTCAGACATTAAAATCCCATTTCAAGAAAGCATTTATCTGAAATGAAGAATATGAAGTACTCAATTTAGTATTTTGAAGACAGGACTAAATAAAATATATGAATAAAGACTTTTCATATTTTTAATAATTTATTGCAAAAATATATTAGCAATTTAGAAATATCTCTACAGCTCTGTTGCTGTTAACCAATTTTTGTATCTTTGCCTTCCCAAACCTAAATAAATGCCTGATCTTATATTACTTCTACATCGTCATCCATACACTTTGAGCATCATTATTAAAAAGCAGTGGCTAACAGAACTTTTAATTTGAAAATATTTATTATACTAAGTCACTATTATTCTCATATATAAGGATCAGAGAAACAAAGGAAATAAATCCAATTATTTAAAACAGTAATCCCTTAACACTGGGATTTTGTTTTAATTATAAAGAGTGTATCTTATTAAAAACAAAACAAAGCCTTGTCCTTTCAGGGAGAAGCTGAATGTTTCTCTAGTGAACACGCATGTGAGATTTCCTAAAGAACGTTAAACAAATTAATTTTGCCATTCTTCAATTTCCCATGATAAAACTGACTTTTTAGAAGGAGCATCAAGTAAACAATTATGGGCCCACCTGTTCAGGGTGTCATACAAGACATGACACAAAGTCAATGGAAATATATTTCTATTCCCCCCACCCCTTCAAGAGCACAAACAAAATTCACTTTACTCAAAACCAGCAACACATAGTATAGAGAGTAACAGGCATCAAATGAAAATGGCTAAATAGTTATTCAAATAATAATTTCAAGTATTACATCAGATACACCCAGTACCCAAAGTGCCTTTTCACAAATGTGCTCCCCTATCCTGTAGCTCCTCAATTGCCTTGATTGGGGGTGGGGGGCAGGACAGAGAGGTGGGAAGCGCTGACGAAGCAAATGACCTGCTCTACAATAGACAAAAGTCACTGGGGACTTCCCTTATTCCTTCCTACTTCAGTTGTACGCAGAGGGAAACTAAACCACAATTTGGGGAAATTGCATTCCCCTTTGGATCCAGTTTACTTAAATGGCTGAAGTTTTGGGCCCAGAGGGCTGAAGCAAATCCTTCTTTCTCAAGAGACACAGAGGCCCCTCGCTCTCCTATTTCAGGCCTGAGTTAAAAGCTTCTTAGGTACTTGGCACAGCCTTGCTTGGGCTTTATCATCAAAACGAAAGCTTTCAGTAATCCTGTCACCCCTGGTAGAACTGAGTTTTAGAGTAGAAGGCACACACAGAGAGGCTAAAACTGAGCCACAAGAGGCACAGCACTTAAGATAACTGGCAAAGACCTCAGCTCAGTTTCAGCCAAGTGGTGGCAAGCAGGGGGACAGAAGGTTGCCTTAATGACATAAGTCACCCAAGGGACAGAAGAGGACTGAGAGCAGCCAGATGAATGAATGAGCATGGAGATGTAAATGATGACATGATTAGAGTCTTGGGCAGGGGGGCAATGGCTAGGGCATAGAAAAGAGATGAGAAAATGAAAGTACACTGTTCTAGTTATCTTAACACAGGAAGAAACAGGACTGTAGACTGTAGAGTAAGAACTATACCTCTCATGTATATTTACGTCATTGGGTTTAAGTCTGGTATTAAGTGTGTAGGTAATACAAAATTTTATTGAGAAAGTCCTGTCATAAAGGGAGGTAGAAAGAATCTATTAACATGCACTGGAAAATATGGATACATACTGCTAATCAAAGCAAGTTTTTGTTTTCATTTAACTGATGTTCGATTTACTCGATTACAATAAAGTTCATAATAGTTTCTTTGAATAAACAGCTATTTTTTCAAAGAGGGAAGTAGAACAGAAAATGTCAAACAGCTAAAATCCTTGATTGTCACTCTTCTCAATCAAGATCATGCCAAAGTGAGTAAAAGAAGGGATTCCAACTGTAGTACAATAATGTTTTCCATTATCTACAAATTTCTTTAGTTTCCATGGAGCAAAGATTTCACAACTTTATAGAAACTTCATTTCCATTTCTTTTTCCCCTTTTCCGCATCAAAGACACTAAGAAAGATTAGCAACCAACCAATGATACACCACAACTACGATACACTTTGTCAAATTCAAAGAATAATTTCAGGTCCAATCTATTTGGGGCTTAACATTTTGGATCCTTTAGGATGCATGAAAAGGGCACATTTTAAGTATCCAATGACAAGAGATAAGCATACTGTCATGAAAATGTATTTTTTAAATTACATGCACACGTTTGACAAGCTTTGGTTTCTCTCTGAATTATGCCATAAAAGAACTGACTCAATATTGTTAATTAATATCAATAACATAAAAACAAGAAAAGGAATTTAACCTAATGAATTATTGTAGATCCACATTTAAAAAGCAACTGACAAGTCAAATTTTAAAAAAGAAACAGTAGATACCACCACAAAACTAGCAGATGTTTCTTGGGGTCATTTGTACAAAAACAAAAGCATATGTTAAAGAAATCTGACACTATCATGGAATCAGTTGGTGTCTAAAATAATAGCAGCTCCTTATGGCAATATGGTAATATCCGTATCAAATGCACAACACATTATGTTGCAACAGTATGTGCACACAAAAGAGCAGCACGAGCAGCAAAAAAATGACCAGTGCTTTCACTAAGGTGAAAAAATAGAATTAGGCTCTATCCAGGGCATAATATCACTAGCAATAAATTGAACATTGAACATGATAGATAATTCAAATATTTAGAGTTTGCTTTAAAGTGATCTGATTGAGATTATTACAAAAATAGATGACTAACCAAATAAAAATAGTTCTTTTTTTTTCCATAGGGAATTCGAACAAGTCCCGGCTTCCCACCGCCTGGAGTTTACCCAAGAATGGTGAAGCTAGTTGTATTCTCAAACCCAGTGATAATACTTGGTTAGTTTAGGATATGAACAAGAATAGAATTCTTTGCTTCAACATCAATGGTTTCAACCTGGTGTCCTATATCTACTAGTTAATCATTATTTTACCTTAAAGTAGCACATAACTTAGTAAGTATATTGTCATCTTTCATCTCACAAGGTGGAGATCATCTACAATTTTCCTTTGGATCTATCTAGTCACATCACCCAAAAGATGGCAGTGTATACAATGACTGCTAATTGTTATTGACTAAAGGTCTTTAAAAAGTCAAAGCCAAAAGCATTCTATAGCTTTCTCCACTAACTGCTGAGATTCCTGTTATACACATAGAATTTCAATGCACCTATTTTCCACGCAGAAGTGAATAAAAGAAGATTTTGGCATGCACATAAAAAGATACTCAAATACCAAGAGGCTCTCAAAAAATAAAGTTCATCTGTGAGAGATATCCTTGTTTCCAAGATATTTCCAATAAAAGTAGCTTTGGTCTAGCTTCATTTAACTGGACGCTACGGTTCCAAGACATTTATTTTCCTGAATACAAAAAATGCTAAATTGAATAAAAATGATTTTTTACAGAAAAGTTTATTTCTGCTTAAAAAAAAAAAGAATGTACTGTACTTGGGAGGCTCAAACAAGAGAATCATAATTTCTGGGCCAGCCTCAGCAACTTAGCAAGACCTTGTCTCAAAAAATATAAAGAACCAGGGATATAGCCCAGTGATAAAGTGTTCAATCTCCAACATACACACACACACACACCTTACTGAAAGTATTCAAACGAAATATTATTTAAGTATTTTAATGAAATATTTAAATACAAGTGGGCTATTAATGGTACTTTAAATATATTTCATTCACCAAGATTTTAACTCTAGTGAAGTTTTTATCTATATAGTGAAAACCACAGCAAAACATACTATCATTCCTTTACATTTTCAAAACATTAAAACATATTTAAAATATAATAAAACCAATACATGC
Source organism: Geosciurus inauris (assembly GCA_004024805.1). Classification (NCBI taxonomy): domain Eukaryota; kingdom Metazoa; phylum Chordata; class Mammalia; order Rodentia; family Sciuridae; genus Geosciurus; species Geosciurus inauris. The sequence goes on along the minus strand of PVHX01000420.1, from coordinate 189,451 downwards.
TAACAGCTGTTCAATTTTATTGATTTTATTCTTCCTGCACAAGTGGACACTAAAAAATGCTTTGAATTATGTTTGTAACATTTAGTAAAATTAAAAACTCAATTGAGGTAAATATTAATAATTTGCATTAGACCAAATAAATACCAATGGATATTTTAAGAATGAAGGCCTTTTTCTAAAGTCTAAAATGTTATTTATTTTCTACACGTAGAAATTGACATTTACAATTTGCAATTTCACTGACATTTTACTTTTCAATAATTCCTAAATATTAAGAATGTACAAAGATCACAACTTTTTTCAGAAAATATTCATTAGATGTTGGTAAATAAAGTCTTAAACTATAGTTATTTTTAATCAGGCTCTGTTGTACTAAGAAACAGTCTGTGGAACAATGGAAGGGGAAAGTCAGAGCCTCATAGAAAATCATAGCTGTTAGCTCAACAGGTTCAACTTATAGTCTTTCAGGAGCTGTTTATACATTTTCAGCTTATGCAGCTTTCAAGCAATTTCCCTCTGTTGGACATTATGGCAGCTACTATCACATTTGAGGTTAAACCTTGGTAGAAAACATTTCCAATAAGATGTTTTTTATTGTGTATATTTGAGAATTGATAGTGTCCACTATTTATCCCTTTGCCCAGCATCCCAAAGCTCAGCATCACCAATGTTTCTACCCTTTTGCTCCAGCCCACATCCTTTAATTCTCTTGAACAATATCCCTTCCTTCTACCCTCACGTCTTTGTTCCCCCTGACTCATACACATTGCCTCCCGATCTTCTGGATGTTGGTCATCTTATTGGCCTCTTCATTGTGAAACTCATTGATCATCTATCCTGCTACCACAGTTGCCTTTCTAAAATCCACACTCATCTACAAAACCAAAAAAAAAAAAAATTGATCTTCCTTAACAACTAGCCTTTATAATCCTTTATTTGATTCACAGGTGGGGAACTTCCTACCCTGTATACTACTGACTAATCACAAAGCACCTGGCTCTCCATAAACATATGCCCTCCCCCTCACACTATACTATTTTCCAAATAGACCAAAACATTTAATAAGATCATTTTTTCCAAATATTCTTCCTAGAATGGTATCTTTACTCCTTTGTCTACGTTGCTATCTACTAATCAGGATCCAGGGTCCACAACCAAATTACCTTCTAACCTTTCTGTTGCTTTTACTGACATCCCTTTCTGCCCACTTAATAGAATAATTTTTTCTTTCTTTCTTTCCTTCTTCTCATAGTGCTGGGGCCAAACTATCTCATGCATGCCAGGCAAACATCCCAACCCATGTTTTTTTCCTGCTTTAGTCATTTTCCTGTGGCCATTTGCAATGCTCTATAAGTAATAGCTCAATTGCACATAAAATAGATAATGTAGTTATTCTTTGGCTGAATATCCTTCTGTATATTACAAATATCTTGATGGAGAAATTATGTCAAATTGATTATAGCACTCTTAGAATCTACCAGACTCCCAGCATATAGCAGGTGCTCCCTAAATGTTAGAGGGAATAAACTAAAAACAAACAATTTAATAAGAAAAACAAAAGCTAGGCTGATATAGCATTTCTCACTTATTGGAGAAGTTTTTAAAAAAGTTTGACCATATATTCTTTTGTAAAAACTCTCAGCAAACATGCCCTCATACAATGATAGCAAAGCAAAATAGTAAGATCCTTTTGAGGGAATTTGACAATTTTGATCAAAATTACATAGGCATTTATTCTTTGATTCAATAATTCCTTCTGTAGGAATCTACCTCAAAACCACATTGGAAAAATGAAAAACACATGAGGTTTTTCATTACACCACTATTTGCAATAGCAAAAATGACTATAAACAACCCAAACCCTTCAGCAGAGAGCTGCTTCAGTAAACTATAGTACACTGGATTATTATACAGTTGTAAAAGGAAATGGGGACTCTGTATAGTGCAAAAGAGTAATCATCTGGTATACTGTTAATTGAGGGAAAAAAACAAGGTGGAAAAATCATGTATGCTGTCGTATTTAACGAGGTCAGTGTAGGTGGGTAATGAAAAGAATATATACATGTTTATATTTTAAAATTTTAAGAATAAACCAAATATTTAACAAAACAAATAAGCTTACCTATTACAGGAAGGAAGAAAAAGAGTAGAAAGAACACAGATAAAAGTTATACTTTCCAAATATAGTTTATTTAGATTCAACTTTGGAATCATAAAAAAATTTTATGTAGTTATAAAATAAACTGGATTTCAGAAAAGTAATGTGCAAAACTCAAAAGCAAAGTGAAACAATTGTACTTTCAGACAGAAATTATTCCAATTATCTTCAGTAATTCGACTACACCTCTGAACAACAAAAATTGCAGAATTTAAACAGTTTTCAGTAATTATATTTTTGTGTAACACCAATGTTATTCTATTTTGTGTGTGTGTTTGTGTGTGTGTGTGTTAAACAAGTGAGTAGAGTCATTAGGAGTTAGATTTTTAATAGTAGGGGAAAGGACACACAGTAAAAAAACACTATAGTCCTGAACTAGAATTCAAAGTATCAGCATAATCGCATGAGGTATTTCCTCTTTAAAAACAAAACCACTGAATTCAATCCCCTGTACCCTGCACATGACAACATACACACACGCCCCAAACAAAACAACTCTAACATTTTTCCTAGCTGTGTTCCCTGAAAAACCTAGTAACAAGACTCACATAGGGGAAGTTTTAACAATGAGCATGCTCAGTACTCAAACCATGGTTTCTAAACACCATTGCCCAAAAAGTATGTCTCTCTTCCATGATAGAGAGACTCCCTGTCTGAGGCTTGAAATGTCCAATATGAGCCTGAAATATCTTACCATTCCAGAGAGCAAGGAGACAGCTGAGAGAAGGTCAAAAGGAAACAGGGTTTGAAGAGGCTGCCTTTGGATCAAAAATCTAAAGTTGGATACACCTGAGAATCAGTAAGAACAGTCTGCTGTGAACTGAAATACAGTACATTTAAAATGTCTAACTCCCTGAGCTCATGATAATGATAACAGTAATGAACCTTCTTGGTCACTATGGCTTCTGGAATCCCCCTTGAGGCGGCACTCCCTATTCCACTGCAAGGAGCGCAGTTAAGGGGCTGCCCACCTGAGCTCCAGAGCCTCAGGTCATACCTTTCCAGGTCATGGGTTAACACAGCTAAAGTTTGTCCATTCTCACCAAGATGAGACTCCTGATGGGCTGGATTTTCTGGAAAGTTCTCACCACAGGTAAGCCAAGATTTTGTCAGATCTTCATTGTGGGCTGAGGCTCTCCTTTCCCTAGCCTGCTTCCTCCAACTTCATAAGTATTAGGCTGACAGTGGTCTGAACTGTATCCCTAACCAATCGGCTTCCCCATCCTTTTCTCTTTTATAGGCATTTGCCCCCAATAAACATTTCATATTCCTTCAGAAAACTATGGGCCAGACAACCAGTTTGTTCAAAAAATAAATTGAAAGAAAAACAAAAAAGAGGAAGAGTAATCTGAATTAAAAGATTTAAAACACAAAGCAACCAACTATAATACAGACTTTATTTCAATGGTAACATATAGAAAATAGAAAGTATCAGTGGAATCTGAATAGTAACTGGATATTTAAAGATATAAAAAATCATATACATTAGAAGCATGGTATTGTGGTTACATTTTTAAATCATAATCTCCTAGAAATACATGCTGAAATGTATAAACATGAAATTATATGATGCTTTGTAATGGCTTTCAATAATTCCAGGAAAAGAAGAGAAATGGGTAGAGCATAAATGAGGCAAAAGTAGCCATAAATTGAAAATTGTTTAAACTCAATAGTGGGCTACATAAAGCCTCACTCCTCTTAGAGTTGTATGTGGGGAAAAGAAAACATATGATAGTTTCTATAATAATATTTTGTTTTTAAAAATCTTGTTAAAAATTCCCATCTATCTTTCCCATTTTTTGTTTACTCATACATTTTCAAAGGCCAGAGAACTGGAATAATCTATTTTTGGTGGAATTGTGTCAAAGGCTACAGGCAATCAGATGAGACTATTTTAAAATGGTTTTTTTTTCTTTTTTCGTTTAGACCATGATGCTTCACTGTCACTAACTGGGATGCAGGACAGGCTCATGAAGGCAGTAGGGGAATTTCATCTTGAGGGAGCAGCATAATCTAAATAGGTACTGGGCAGGCTCTCTGGTCAGACTCCAAAAATTTGAATCCCAGCTATTCCAAGTATGACCCTGGGCAAGTTACTTAACACCTCAGGGCTCTAGGGATAAAAATTCTATCTGAACTAGAATCTTGTTGGGAAGGTTAAACAACATAAGATACTTAGCATAGGACTTAGTAAACACCCATACATGTTCAGTATTTTCAGTCAGCACTGGGCACTGCTGTATAGCAGCAGTGGTAGTTTCCATAACTGTTCCTGATGAGTATCTTGGAATATACATAGGAATTCCCTGATGCCAGCTGGTACATTATTTTAGACTTATCTTTAGGCTTACCATAAGTCTGTAGCACCATGCCAGATATACAAGAAAAAAAAAGGGCGGGGGGGTGGGGAGGAAGCTTATCAACTGTGTCTATTTTGTTCTAGTTTTATATGTGTACTTGCTTGCTACCTCCGGATTCAGTCATTTATTACACTAAGGATCTCAACTTCTCGTTGGCAAGTTAAAAGTAAGCATAAGGTGTAATTTTCCAATGCTCTATTCTCTTCCTTCTTTCCTTTTCTTCCTCCAGCACATACTGATTTTGGAAAACACAATAGCATCTTAAGAGCCATGGCTACTGTGAGCTCCTTCCCTTTGCTTAACACAAGAGCACACACCTGTGTGTGCACACACATACACACACATGCTTATGCACAGAACTCACTTGCTCAGCATGTACAGCCCTCATCACCAACACAGTACTTCCAAAACATGGGCAAAAATTCAGTCATATGGAATGCCTTAGAGAGGTCTGTGTTTAAGAGTTTGATGATGCTTATAGAGTTGTCACTATCTGAAATGTAATCTAATAACCTGACATAGTTAAGAATGGTAAACTTCTGATGAATAGTCTGATACTGAGATTACACGATTGCAGTGATTTGTACCTACCACATTCTTGACCCTTTAGAGTGATCCATTTTCCTAAATTACAAAAGGTACCAAAACATGGCCAGAGTAGGCAAGAGTATCTTCCTGCATACACAGCTGCTCTGTTCTTCACATCCCTGGCCCTGCCTCTTTGATCATGTTTATATTTTTGCAGCTCACTCCAGAACCTCCTGCTTTGGACAGTCCCGTCTGGATCACCCTCTCTGGTTTAACAGCCTTAGTCTAGCCCATCAGAGTCTCATTTGCCTGTCCCTTGGCTTTAGTGAAAGTGCTATTCCCCACTCCTAGTGGGATACTTCTGTACCAGTTCCAGGCCCAAAGGGCCCCATGGAGTTGAAAATGGGGAAAGAGGAAGGGAACACTAAAGTGGTGATACATTTTTAGAAGTACTAGTCTTTAGATGGTGCCACAGGGATGTGGTCCACTTAGGAATAACACTAGCCTGCAAACTTCCATGGGGTCAGAGATCACTAGCTAGGGTAGTGACCATTTCAAATATACAACTCCTCAAAGAGATTGCATTTGCCAGATTTCAGTTCAAACAATAAATTTCAACGACCGTGAGAAACAATGATTTTTGTACACAAGATTTCAACTTTACTGACTAATCAACGAGTAACATTTTGTATATATGCAAATATGTTAAAGGGTTCTGTCACTTTGGCAGCTCTTGGACTTGGTTGCTTTGTTTATAAATAGGCTGCTGAAATTGTACAGCTACGTCAGTTCTACATTGGAGTTAATGTGGTTTTTTTTGAAATTATATCTTCTGCTCTATATAGGATAAAGATGAAAACTAAAGCCTAGGAAAATAAACTTTTTTCTTTTGGTGGTGCTGAGGATTGAACCCAGGGCCTCAGGTATGCTGGTCAAATTCTCTACCATCAAGTTACAATCTCAGTCCAGAAATAAACATTTTCAGTTCTCTATATATTAGAGCTACATTGTCTAATGCAGTTGCTGCTAGCCGCATGTAGCTATTATATTTAATTAAAATTAAATATTGTTAAAAATTCAGTTCATTAGTCACACTAGCCATATTTTTGCTGCTCAAATAGCCACAAGTGGCTGGTGGCACCTGTACTGGCCAGTTCAGATGCGAAGCCCTGCTATAATTACAGGAAGCCTAACCAGTGACTTTGAGAAAAGTCACTCTACATTTGTTTTTCTGTGAGGAATTTACCTAAATAAAAAGTAAAATCTTTGAGCACAGACCTGTCAAAGATTTTTAAACTGTAAATTATTTTAAAACTTTGTAAGCATTTAGCATTTGCAGTCACTAGGTAAACTTGAATCTTCACATCATCTTTTAAAAATTCCTTCAAATTTGACAGCTTTGGAACACAATAATAATTTTTAAGTAGGTACTTTCTTATTAGTGTGTGGACTGATGAATCAAAACATCATGTCTTACTGAATAATTAGTCCTTCAATAATTCACATGAGTAATAGGTCATTTGGGGGGTTAACCCCTGCTTCCATTATTTCTGACCACAGGGTCCACCGACAGATGTCTCACTTTGGACATACACAACAGAACACCGGGTATCTGTTTCATGTACATCTGTTCCCAAACAGCTTAGGCAGATTAATACTTAGAATATACCCTGCTCTGCTAAGTCCCACATAATCACTAACTCTTGTTGTTTGCAAATTGATTTTTTTCTCATTTTCACATTTTTCCACATTACCTTTCATGTTGCAAGTTTCCAGTAAATAAATATATTTGTATAAACTAAAAGCTCAAGAAACTAATTTTGACTCATAGCAGTAAGAAACATTTTCAATATCGTATTTTGAAGCCCGTCTTTTGCAGATTTTCTGGTCACTGCTCCAATTCTGCTGAACACAGAGTTTTGATGGTAATAACTATTTTAAAGTTACATCATGAAGTTGTGCAACCTGATAAAAATAGAGTTGTAAACCATAATGAAGATCTGAAACCATCATTTTAAAAAATTGCAACAATATTCTAATACTAAACAAAAAACTTTGCTCAGAAATTTGAAAAGAATACAGGAAAATGAAACGGAATGCAAAATAGACCAGACAATCTAGTCCTTTTGTGGTTCATGAAAAAAATCTGCTTACAACTAGCCTTGACCAATTCTTTTCTTCCAGAAAGTGGTTTCCTTGCTCCAAAGACAAGACCTGTTAAGAAGCCATTGTCCACTTCTCATCAGAAGGTCCTGAAGCTGAGGCAGAGAAGCAAAGGGCCAATATTTCCCATGTGGCTCTTCTAATTAGAAACCCATTAGGGCTGAGACGTTCCTGCTGTAAAATACAACACTCCTGCACACACACCAGAAGGTTGACCCCACTGACCATTCAAACCTTGCTCAGATTTCTATCATTTGACAACATGCCCAGGTTTTTTTCTTTAAAATACAGCTTCACAGGTGGTCAAAATTGATAATGTTTAGACACAATATAATACAAATCTCTCATTTTGCTGATGAATAAATTCAGAGGGGCACTTGCCTGAGTCAGTTACACACCTTGCTATTTGCAGAGACATGATCTCATGGCCTTTGCCAACTCTTGAAATCTGTCCTACACCACAGATGGGAGCAGACTACAGACAGCTGGGGGAGAGATGCTATAAAACACCCAGCAGCACATTTTCATACTTCAAGGTGCTGTCCCTTATGAAATTATGATGTTAATTTGGTGAGTCATAATCAGCATGTTTATAATGAAAACAGAACATAAGAGTGACTCATGTAGCAATGGTGAGAATTGTTTTGTGAAACTTTTGTTTTAGAAAATCACATGCTGGCACAGAAATGTGTACAGTATTTTCAGTCCCTACAGGGCTTTCACTTCAGAGGACTGTGGAGACACATGCTCCCATTGTGAGATAGCATTATGGGCATTTGACATTTTTCACAGAGATCGCTAAGTGGATCATTCTTAAATGTACTAAAATATAAGCTTAATATCTATTCCCACCCTCTCCATCAATAGCTTTTGCTTTATGGGATGTAGATAAATACATTCAGTCACACAAGACAGTAAACACGTGTTGCTTTGGGGATGCTATATTCTGCTTCAATCTTATATATCAAATAAAAGCTTAGTACCTGGTAAGGACATGTTTTAGAAGTTTGTCATTGGCTGAGATTGAGAACAACGCAATAGGCAACCACTGGTGGTTTTGAAAATATCGAATCCTGAAAACATCAGATCCAGTAACAACGCAAGCTAACAGTTACATCATGAAATGTACAAATTAGTCTGTGGCATCTGCCCATGTCCCCTTTCCAAACTTTCTTCTTGCTTTTTGGTACCTCATACCCAGTCTTTGCACCACATGGGGAGCTGCCCACCCTGGGCCCAGTACTTGACCTGCTCTGCCTTAGAATCTCATGACCCTCAGGTTGGTCTGAACTTTGATGTTTGGCCTCAAAAACATCACCAGATCCTGCTCTCATTTCTTCAGAACTTTGCTCCTTCCTCGGTCACAGACAGCTTGACAACTACCTTATATTACTATGAATAAACTCACATAAGATCCATAAGCAAAATGGTCTAATAGATCATCAGGCACTATTTCAGGCTATTAAAGAAAAACATTTTGGTAGCCTGTTTCTATTATAGTGGTGGCACTCTTACCTATTTCCTTCTCAGTGCTTTTTACCCTGCAACTGAGCAAACTGGAACCTTCCTGCCATGCTCCTCACAACAGAGAATGGACCAACATTAACTCCTATAATAAAAATACTAGAATACAAATTTGAAAAGACCTCAAGGAGCTTATCATCTAATTAAAAATAAAACAAAGTTGTAATCAGTGTCTGTGTATGAGATCCAGTTATGCCTAAAGAGAAAAAAACTATAATAATCCTTCATTGGTTTTAATGAATTTAAACATGTAAGTACCGAAAAGCGGCACAAAGGAAGCCAATTCCCTGTAGCTGGAACAGCTAGGAAAAGACACAGTATATAGAGAAGTATTTTTGTTATCTTTTCTATTATGTGGTGGTAAAATTACTGGGGAATAAAGATGCAGAGATAGGCTGGTGCCAAGCATGCAGATCACATGCAAAGTATCTCTCATCCTGCTCCCTCCTTCAACAGAGATCATATCTCCACTAGGAGAAGGAGAAATCCACTGCTATCAAGGGACATCCACCTTCATGTGTTATATACTGGGGATACACTTTTTTTTTGTTTTTATGCTTAGAAAAGATGGGAGGAGGGAACAAATATTGCTCCCATAGGTGATGAGATGTCAGTATTAAGTAGGAGTGTAGTAATCAAGTCACAAAGCAATTAACAGAACTAAAGTTCAGGAGACCAGTAAGTTAGTCACAAATTCATTCATTCAATGAATATTACTTATGTTCCAGGAACTCTTCAAGGTGCCGACAGTAAACATGAGAGATGTTCTGAATATCTTTTTTCTATCCAGACTGTCTCCACACTTCTTCACCTGCTTTGTGACCTGGCAGGTCACACTGTATGGACATCAAATGCTCCTCTGCCTTCTGCCTTCTAGTTGACTTATGGACTGTGGTATGGGACAGAAGAGGAGCAATTTGGGAATTTAGTTCCTATCTCCCTTCCTGCAGGATTGACTCAGGAAATCTATCAACCTGAGGCAAAAGCCAAAAGGAGATGTCTGATGACTTCTTCCACATGGTCTCTTTGAATCCAGGCTCAGGCACCTTTTCCCTCAGTTGACAATTTTGGACCTACAAGTGGTATTACTTGCCATCTATTACTAGTCCCAAGAGTATTTCATGATCACTGCTTTCTTCCTACACCTTTAAAAATACAGTCATTCACCCTTATCCATGGGGAATATGTTCTAAGACCCCCAGTGAATGCCTAAAACCGATGGTCCTGAACCTTACATATAAGCACTGCAACACCACTAGTCACCTGATAACCAAGATAGCTACTGAGTGACTGCTGGCTGGGTAGTATGCACAGCAGGGATATGCTACACAGAGGGATGATCCATGTCCCAGGTAAGATGGAGCCAGATGACATGTGATTTCATCACACTCCTCAAAACAGCACACCATTTAAAACTTTTGAATCTTTTCTGGAATTCTCCATTTAATATTTTTGAGGGAACTGAAACCACAGGGAGAAAAAAAAACTCAGATAAGGGAAAAATACTTAACTACCTTTAAAAAACTCTTCAAGTACCCTAATATGAATATGCTATTTGTTTCTTATTAGGGTAGTCAATAATAGACAAAAAGAAAGAAAGAAAAAAAGCCTGTCCTCTTAAAGTAAGTGGTCATGAGGAGGATAAAAAATAGAAAAATCACATATAAGAATATGAATGTCATCAAAGAAGGTAAGGCAGTGAAAGGACACAGAAAATGTGCAAAAGGGACTTTGAGATAGTAATTGGGAACACCTACCATTGGAAGGAAGGTAACATTTGAGTATAAGCTCAAAGGAGGTGAAGGAAGAAGTCAAGTGAAATTCTAAGGCCTGAGCCAACGTGGCAACTGACTGGACAGAAAAGGAAGGTAGATCTGAGAAACACTTAGCAACAGAAGAGGCAGAAGTGGTGAGTGATTAAAGTAGTGAGTAAGGGACATCCAAGCTGGGGTTACCTTTGAAATTCTAGTTTAGATTACAGGTGGCTGCCTAAAGAGCCCTTTACATATTAAGCCAAAATATTTACTACTTCTATATATGGAGTACTATGATTCAAACGTAAGGTATAAAGAATTCTAGTTCTCAGTCTAATATTTCCACCACAACTTACATATACCTGAGAAACAAAGTTAAATATACTGACAACTGATCACTGAGTTCCATAACCTTTTTTTTTTAGTACCAGGGATTGAACTCAGGGGTACTTGACCACTGAGCCACATTCCCAGCCCTATTTTGTGTTTTATGTAGAGACAGGGTCTCACTGAGTTGCTTAGCGCCTCACCATTGCTGAGGCTGGCTTTGAACTCATGATTCTCCTGTCTCAGCCTCCCTAAGTGCTGGAATTACAGGTATGTGCCACCGCTCGCAGCTTGAATTCCACAATCTTGATAGGGAACAAGATCAAGGATTACTCTGAAGAGCAAGAAAAGTTGCTTTTCTTATAGATATATAAAACTTATAGCATTTCTGATAGTACATAATGGTAGATGAGAATTTGGGGCAATACAAACCAGAAAGCATACAATAGACCAGATCAGACCAAATTCATTGGTAATGCCACATTTGACAAGCAGACAGAATAAAATCCCACCTGAAACCAATAAATGAGGTGCTGCTGGTGTCACAGACCCAAGGGAGTTGAGTTAACATTAAATGAAGTAAAAAATCCTAAAAGGTGGAGCCTGAAATTTGCCATTTGATTGGGCAATTAGAAAGTTGCTGCTGAGCAGTTTCAGCAGAGAGAAGGAAGGCGGCCAGGTCTTAGAGGGTAGAGGAATCAATAAGAGGCAGTGAGAAGGAACCAATTTTTTAAGATCAAGTGAGAAGGGACAGGGCATCAGCTAGAATAATTCAGAAGATCAAGGCAGGGAATGTCAAAATGGGAGGTAAAAGAGCTAGAGGAGGAAGGAGGCTGCAGACCTAAGAAGGAGGGTACAAGAGAGGTTAGAGAGATGGGATGGACTGGCCTTGAAGAGAGATAACAACCACCTATGCTGTTGCCAAGGGTGAGGACAAAAGTGAATGAAGGTAAAAGTCACTAAAAGGGAAGATATCTATAAGGTCAGAGAGCATAACAGGCCATCAGCAATGGCAAGAATTGGGATAAATGGACACTGAGTCAGATGACAGTTTTACATAAATGTAGAAGAAAAGCTAGGGGAAAACTTCATACTTTCTACCAAACAAAACTCAAACTTCAACCTGTGTCTTCAGGCCTCTATTTGCCTGTGAAATATTCTCTTACTCCTATACTGTGACAGGTACTATCAGTCACTATTCCCAGAAGACAGCCTTTTCTTTTCTTCATTACTTCAACCTAAATTTTTATCCCACTCCCATGACACCATTTTAATAGATTGAAAAATGTTCTCCAGTTCAGTTGTACCTCAGAATATGATCATATTGGGAAAGAAAGTCTTTGCCACGTATTTAAAGATTTTAAGATGAGATCACTTTGGATTTAGGGTAACCTTAAATTCAATAATTTCTGTCCTTACAAAGAGGACATGCAGAAACAGAGGGGAAGGTCATGTGAAGACACAGCCAAAAGTTCTGCTGCCACAAGCCAAGCAACACCAGGAGACATCAGAGCTGAAGGAGGCAAGCGAGGATCCGCTCAAGCTTTCAGAGGGAATGTGGCCATGGAAACTAGGGCTCACATATGCCAGGCAAGTGCTTAACCCAAGCTGCACATCTTGACTGACTTTTGGCCTCCAAAACTATGAAAAGAGTAGGTTACTTTCATTTTAATCCACCAAGTTTGTGCTGATTTGTTATTACAATCCTAGGAAACTAATACAACACCATAACCCTTCATGAAATAGTATTCAACTGGTTTTTTGATGGAGAGAATAGGGACTTAGACAGCAAATTGATTCTGCATGATCAGATTCCTATCAAAAACATATTTCTCTCCTCTAAACACACTGAAATCCTTAAAGGCAGGGCCCACACCATTTGGTTCTTTATTTCGCTTAACAAAAAAAATTAATAGTTGCCTAATGTTTGGTGACACAGGGTCTTATCATTTGGAATTGTATGTTTGTTTTTCCTAAAATGTAAAATTTCCCAAAGGAAAAAATACCAGGTCATTCTCCATCTCCACAGCATCTAGCAAAGCACCTTAATATAAGTACCAAAATATTTGTTACTAGATTAACTGCTGATCAGGTTAATGTATTCATTATAGATCTAATATACTAAAAATGTTGCTTCTGTTTAAAAAAATAATACCAAAGATAAGTGCTGATGCTTCTGAATCTCCACCTTGACTTATGCTCTCCTCAAAAGCCTCACTTCTATGGGGCAGTGTAACACAGCCACTAATCCAAGTTACTCTTGAACCCAATAAAGAGCACTACAATCACTATATTATCCTTATTTATTTTGCCAGCAAGACCATCCATCAGTTAGCCACAATTTTAGCAGTGATATCCCTCATAAAACACATTAGTGTCTTTGCTCATTGCTCAAGATAGGAAATTAGGGCAAGATCACATTTTATCTTATTTCAGTGAAAACAACTAAGGCACTATGAGGTTTAAAACTGGGTGGTCCTAGCCAGGAGCGGTGGCTCAAGCCTGTAATCCCAGCACTTAGGGAGGCTGAGACAGGAGAATCGCGAGTTCAAAGCCAGCCTCAGCAACGGCGAGGCGCTAAGCAACTAAGTGAGAACTAAGCAACTCAGTGAGACCCTGTCTCTACATAAAACACAAAATAGGGCTGGGGATGTGGCTCAGTGGTCAAGTGCCCCTGAGTTCAATCCCCAGAACCAAAAAAACAAAAAACAAAACCAAAAAACTGGGTGGTCTTGTATTTCTTATGTATGATCTGATGATGCCCAGAAACCTTTTTACTTCATCCCTATCCTTTTCTGGGACAGCCAGTCACCCTCCAACCAGCAATAGACATCTTCTCCCCCACCTCATCCTATAATTCCTTGTCCTCCCAAGTACCATAACTTTCTCCTCCATTCTGACCAAATTCACCAGTTTCAATCAAATTCATTCCTTGGTTTTCATCACTCAATTTAAACTAATTCAACATCAGGGAATGTTTCTATTATCTTATTTTCCCACTCATTTTATCTAAGTAAAATACCTCTTAGTTTCTTCCATCAATAGAAGTACTTACTCAAGTGCTATGCATCTGTGGCTCCAAATTTAGAGGCCCAAAGTGGTTTAAATGCCAGGCATTCATTACAAAGAAAAAGTAGTACACTCATAAAAAGGAAAGAAAAGAAAAGGTTTTAGGGCAAAATTAAAGAATCAGTACTTAGAACCTTTAGAATTATAAAATTGTCAAGTTGTCTTTTAAAATTCTATTACCAGGAGAGCTAATTAAACCTATTTTTCCTCAATCACCTCTTGATATAAAACATTTCTTTTTTCACGTCATTATTTGCTTTTTCCATGTACCAGCACTGCAACATTGATTTGTATGGTTTCTCATCACACAATGTCTAATTTTAATTCTATAGTATTTCAGTTTTATTGTAGGTTAAATTGGCTCTCAGGGTTCTGATTATAAATTTCGCATAACTCAAGCTAACTTAAAGACTCAGAAGAATTCCATAATCATCCAGCTGGCTTTTAACTTCAAGGGTTGGAGAAAATACTTCACCTTGGTTTTCAAAACACCTGAAAACATTTATTCAAAGTCAAAGGTAGCTTTAGTTCAGTGAGGTACATGACAGACAGCACATGCAGAATTCCCATCCATAACCCATGCTGGGTCCCGACTAGAGGGTTTCATTTTGTTAGACTTTTGAACAAGAAACTTTGGAACAGTGACTGCTGCTGTTCTATAACATAAATAGCGCATCATGTCTTGTTATCCAACAAGGAAAGACAATCTTTAAAAATTTTGGAATGTTGTATTTAACTAAAACAGTCTTGTGTATCACATTCCAACGTTTTCCACTGAGTCATCTCTAGGTTAAGATTTGAAATATTTCTATTGTAAACTACAGCATTATAACATTAGAATTTTAAATGAGTAATGGGCAAATCCAAGGAAACCAGAAAGTTCTAACGCCATGTTCTAGGGTCAACTTTAAAAATCAAGTTTCTAGACAGTCTGAACAAGCCTTGATGATCCACAGTGGCAACGAACGTGAGGGTGGGCAAATCCAGGGACCACAAAGTATTGGGGTTGTCAGACATCAAAATGGGAGTTGGATTCAGAACCCCGACATTTTGTGAACGGTTTATACTATCAGTGTACCGTGAGAAGTTGGATTGGAACTTCAACATGGAAAGGCGGAGTAGGTGGCGTGTCCCCGGCCCTTCCCCCCCACCCCCCCACACCCCCCTCCACCCCCCAGTTAAATCACCTCTTCTTGGGGACTCAGGTTTTACTGAGCGTGACGTCTGTCTGGGAAGGGCCCTGAGAGGGGAAAGCCTGGCTGGAGGAGGCAGGACCCTGGGAGTTGCACTCTTTTCCTTAGTTGGGAGGCGGTGGCTTTAGGACGCGGTAGCCTACCGGGCACAGCAGGAGGGGGGAAGGCCAGAGGAAAAGACAGGAGGCGGAGCGGAAGCGCTGGAGCTACGGCGCCTGGGAGACTGTGGCACCTGGACCGGCACTCACCCGCCGGGCGCTCGGGCTGAATGGACCTCCACTTCAGGGCCCGTTCGCTCAGTACCACGTCGCAGCTCTCCCTCCCGATCTCGAAGATACCCCGGAGCAAAACTGTATCGGCGGTCGCCTGGATCTGCTGCGGGGACAGAGACAGCGCCGAGGGCAAGGCTGCCAACCCGAGGGGCGCCTCTTCCTCCCGGCCGCCCTCCAGGGCGCTCACTCGGCTTTGGCGTCTCCCCCGAGGCATGGCGGAGCCTTAGGCTGGACCCTAAGTTTGGGGTACAGGGAAGCCTTTAAAGAACGAGGAGGAGGCTGCAGCAGCCAAGGATCTAGCTGCGTCCGGCGCTGCCACAGCAACGGCGCGCCCCGCTGAGACCCAGGAGTGAGGCGGGGCGCGCGGGCGGAGCCGCCCCAGACCTAGTCCGCACCTTGCCCTGCCAGCCTCTCCACCACTCACCACAAGACGACCCACGCCAGGAGGAGAAAGAAATGACAGTCTCCACTTGGCCTCTGATGTTCGAAAGAATTCAGCGAGTTGCATTACCTTGAGTCGTATGAACCAAGGCTCCTCAAACTTTGACCTGCATTTGCACCTCCTGGGCATCTTGTTAAAATGCAAATTCTTACTAAACAAGTCTGGAAGGGAGCCCAAAATATTGCATTTCTAAGAAGCTATTAGACGATGAAGGCCACTGCCCACAGTGCACATTTTGAGCTGCAAGTGTGGAAGGCTCTATCCACCTCTTTTCCAGTGGGCTTCCTGAAGAGCAGATGTTCTACTTCATGGCTCCTTTTGCATGCCTGGGAGAGATGATCTGTAGGCAGCTGGGACTGAGTGCGAACTCATTTCCTGAAACATCTGGTTTGCGTAGACAAATTTGCTTCTAACAAATTTAGTTTTAGAGGAAGGTGCCCTCATACTGTTAGTATGTAGGGTCCTACCTTTCCCAAGATACCTACCTTCTCTACAGTCTTTGGATCTGGCAGTACTGGAGAGAGATTACAAGCACTGCTGTTCAGTAGTGTCACCTGTAAAAGAGGAGGAGCCTTGGGGCCTTCACCCTTAATCTTCATAGCCTGGGTTCCTAAAATTAGTTTTCTTATTATTCTGGAAAACACAGAGTCTTCAGGCCTATGGTTCTCAATCCTGGCTGCATGTGGGTCACCTAGGGAGCTTTTAAAAATCCAATTGTCTGGGCCACACTGGAAGACAATTAAGTTGGAATCTCTGGGGATAGGATCCAGACTTCAGGATTTTTTAAAGTTCCCCAGGTGATTCCAGTGTTTAGCCAAGGCTGAGAATAACTGCTGTAAGTAATGTAACAACACAGGGAGCAATTTGTGGTGGGGAAGCACTGCAGGGAGAAAGTTAGTACCCATTGGAGGAGCAGTTAGTATCCACTGGGAGGTAAAGCAGGAGGCTTTATATAGGGTCATTATAATTCTGAGAAAAAGTCAGGAGTTAGAGAGTTGTGAATCTAGTCCTGGTGTGCTAGTGCCTAAACAGTTCCATGAGATTGGCAGCCAATTCTCTTCTTTTCATCATGGTCATACTGCAAAGTCAGAAGAGCTAACTGTAGCAGGAGTTTTTCAAATCTTTCTGGTAAGACATAGGCCTCGCCAAATCCTTTTCAAACATGAAGCACCTGTGTGTCAGCTAAGCTAGGACTCTTACTGTTCAATGTCCTAAAAACAAATACCAGGTTTCCACGGGAAACAAAAAAAGACGTTCAGCTTGATCTGATTACAGTGAGCTGTTTCTTGGAGTAGAAGTGCAGCTGCTACTAAGCCCATGCAGGCTTCAGGTGGCTCTCTCAGCAATCCTTAGTGGGAAAGGATGGTGCCCTTCCCAGAATGAGTGGCAGTTCTGGAGTCAGCATCTTGTATTCACAGCTGTTGGCAATCAACAGGATTAGAGCTCATTGGCCTTTTAAAAGCTCACTAAGAGCCAGGGCAAATAGGCCAAGGCAATGGCTACTTCTTAGGACCTTTGCACAGGGCCAAGTTGCCATTTTTCAAGCTTCACTCAGGCCAGGAGTCAAAAACATTGGCTTTGAATTGCCTTAAATATGGAAGTAATAAGGACCGTGTTCCATTTTTTTCTCCCCATGGATGAGCTACTCTCTTCCAGGGAGCTGAAGATTGCAGTGCCCCAGAGCTCTATTCTCAAGATCTATTCACACATGTCAGTTCCATGCTTTACACACTACCCATTGCTGCACAAGAGGTGTCATCAATGCTACTTACTCTCCTGAACTCCTGATATTATGTCCAACTGTCAACTTGACATCTCTACTTACTTATGCAATAGGCATCTGAAACATCTATAATAAAACTCATGATTTTCCATCACAGTCATGTTCCTACCAGAATGTTTTGAATCAGCAGTATCATCAGAGTTCATGATATCATCCTTATCTCCTGTTTTGTCTTATATATCTCTTCCAATCCACTGGCAAACCTTGTCCATTTTATCTTCAATATATTCTCTTTTCAGCCAGCTCTCATCTTAAACTGTGATTCTGCGCCTCTCAGGTGTATTGACACTTTCAGCCCAGGGTCTATTTTCCACATAGCATTTATATTGCTTCTTTAAAAGTGACAAGAGCATGTCACTCCTTGCTTATAATCTTCAAGTGACTTCCCATCACTCTTGGAATATAATTAAAATGCTTAGCAAGGCTCCAAAGTTCTACATAATCTAGCCTCTGACTACCTCTCTAAGGTACCTACTAACATTCTCTTGTTCACTCACAAGCTTTCTTGCTGGTTCTCACACACACTGAGCATACTTCCTTCTCAGAGCATTAGCCCTTGCTGTTCCCTCTGGCTGGAATGCTCCCTCTGCCCACTCCCATAGCCAGCCAAATGGCTTACTCCCTACTTTGCTCACTTTTCTGCTTAAGGCTACCTCCTCAGGAGGCCATTCCTGAATACCCCCCACAATCCACCTTCTACAACACTATATTGGTTTCTTGCTGCTATATGTGGATTACAATAAACCCAGTGTTAAAAGAAAACAAATATATTATCTTATATTTCTGGAGGTCAGAAATCCAAATCAACTTCACTGAACTAAAATCAGGGTGTCAGCCAAACAACATTCCTTCTGGAGGCTCCAGGGGAGAATGCACTCCTTCCAGCTTCTAGAGATCACTTGTATTTCTTCGCTCATGGCCCCTTACTCCATCTTCAAAGCCAGCTGTTAAGCACCTTCTGTCCTTGCTGTTTCTGTCCTTAGTTCTCTTTTTCTCTTACTTTGACCATTCTCTCTCCTCTGATAAGGAAACCTGTGATTACATTAGGTCTACCCAGATATCCTTAATTACATTTGCAAAGTCCCTTTTGCCGTATAAAATAACCTATTCACAGGATCTGGGGATTAGAACATAAACATGTTCAGGTTATATTGATCTCTGTACCATGCTATACTTTATTTTTATTTACAGCAATTATTATTATCTCTTGTATATTTACTTCTTTATTTGTCCATCTTCCCTATTGAATGAGTCAATGTACTTGGTATTGAATGTAAGCATTCTTGTTGTTATTGTTAGAGTATAAGCTCCTTGATAGCAAAGAGTTTATCTTATTTACCACTAAATTCCCAGAATCTAGTACAGATCCTAATACACAGTAAGTGCTAAAAAACATCTGAAAGAATGAATGAACTCTTTCAACATTTAACTGTAACAATGAAGCCAAGATACCTCAATTTTTCCCCTTAGTTCCTGAAGATCAGTTGTCCCATAAGTGATCCATACTGGTGCCAATCATAATCCCCAAAGACAGAATCCCAAATGTCATAATCCCATATGTTGAAATCCTAAAAGATCAAAATCTATAAAGTCTAAAATCCCTAAAGACTAAAATCACAAAAATCACAATCCTGAAAGATTAAAATCCCAAATGATAAATCCTGAAAGCCCCAAATCCCCAAGACCATAATTCTCATTTAAAACAAAAAAAAACTGCATAAAAAGGGGTAGAAAGCCAAATTCTGAGAGAAGGTTTGGCCATCCTTTTCTTTGCCTTTGGCAATGACAAAAACTTTGGTTTTAGAATTTTTCATTTGTCTGCATTGGCATTTCTTCTAGCTGATGAAATTCCAGGAAGTTTTAATGAATTAAAGCCATATTTGCCTGAAAAAGCTAGCAAAGTTACTGTTTCAAAAATAATGCATGCAGTAGGACAAAAAGTTAATACACAACTTACTTGAAAAATGTGCCAGGCATAGTAAAAAGCAACAGCAAAGATCCCGAATAAGAATGGGCTTTACTATTTGAAAAGCATAAGGGCCAGTGTGGTAGGACACATGGGTAAGAATGGAAGAAACATGATACAAGATGGGTTTTGAGCAGGTGGGCATGAATTAGAGCTCATGTGGTCTCACAGGTCATGGTGTGAGCTTGGATTTTATTCCACCTCCAGTGACCACTCCTTAATAAAATATATACTGTAGAGTTTAAAAAGGATCTATGTTGATGGTAACTTGATAACCATAAGTATTCATTTATTTGCCACACAAACTCCAAACCTGGAAGCCAACAGACTTTGGAGATCAAAGGGAGTAACATAGGATTGAATATCCACTGGCCAAAGTTCAGATCCATAACAGTTGGTCCAGACCAGAACTAGACCTCCTTATCCCTTGCCCCTGTTGCAATATCTCTGTTGGCTGCAGATTCATCCGCAGCCTCTGTGGCATTGGGAAGGTGACTCAGACTTCTGGAGGCTGACCCATTGTCCTAGATCCCTAAGCTTTGCCTTGCTTCTCCTGGAAGCTTGGGTATTTTGTTTGCATAGCATACTTAATGGCCTACTAAAAGTGTTTAAATAGTGGAGATTTTCATGGTCTTGCACTTAGACTTGGATTTCTAAGAAACAGAGATGGAGACACTGTATTTAGACCTTGCCAAATCCCCAAACATAAAGTGACTATTTGACTGTTAAACTAAGAGTCTTACTGCTTAATGCTCTGGAAACAAATACCCATGCTACACCAGTGCAAGAAAAGCAATGTTCAGGAAGCTCCCTGAAAGATTTTTTGAAAGCAATTTTATGCATTAGTGTGTTATTTATATGAATCAGGTTTAGACCAAAATCCCCCCAAAAATGTCCCAAATGTTGACATTCCTAAAAGATGAAAATTCCTGAAGCCTTAAATCTTAAAAGATCAAAATCCCAAAAGTATAATTTTGGAAAAAATAATTTCAAGAATTTTAAGTATATTTATTGACATTTTTAAAAGGGATTTATTTGAGAAACATGAAAATATGAGAGCACACTTCATAGGCCACTCTACAGTAAAATAGATAATAACAACACACTTTTGCAAGCATAAATAGGTATACTAAAAAGAGTTGCATGGTTATAACACTTATGAACAAATAAATCATATTCATAATAAAATATATTAAAATGAAATGCACAAATGTATATCACTATAACTGGTAATTGTGTGTACCCAGACTTATGACTGCAGTAATTTGAAATACTGTGACAGACAACCTAAGTTTTGTGATGATGTCAATTGAAAACCACAATGGGTCACTTTACATGTATACTTGCCCAAAGAGCTAAGATCTCAGGAAAATTTTATCTTTCCCAAATGCAGATGTACAAAACAGAGAGCTCTTCAGTTTTTGAGGAAGTTTCAATGTTTTTGTGTGCACAATATTTACACACAAAGTCAGCATTATGATAACACACGGTAACCAATTTCAAAAAATGTGTAAAACAAACTAGAAGTCTCTAAAAATATTTACACAATGGATACCTATGGCACTGAAAATGATGTGAAGATAAAATGTGCAGCAGAGAAAATTATAAAAAGTAATATTAAAAATTTAAAATAGGCAAAAAAGAGGGAAAACTAAAATAAAAATTCAACATATGGAAAACTATTTCGTAGTGATAGATTATGGGCAATTGCACAGAGGTAGTCCAAAAGAGATGGTCAACTTCCACAGTCCATCATTAACTTTATTTTGAAATCTTGAATTGCTATGAAAAGCTGCTTTTTAAATTTTTCTTTTTCCTTTTAGGGCATGGTTCTTCTCAGAGAATACAGTCACATTCATTTTCTATGTTGCATTACTCTTTTTGAAATTATTTTCTGACTCAATGTATACTGAAATGAGCATGTGCACCAGGTAGTACCTTCAACATACATCAGTCTGGCCTGGCTTTGTTTAGTATCTGGGTTGATGTCACCTTACTCTCTCATAACATCTTCCTTGTCCTGCCAAGTAAAAGCTGACCCCTACTCAATGTTAATTTCTTCATTTCACTTGTACTACATAAAAGTATGCAGTTGGTTTATTTGTTTACTTATTTCTGTGTTCCCTTTTCCATCAGATTGGCAGTAACTCTATGAAAGTAGTGACCTAGTCTGCTTATTTATGGCTGTATCTCTTTTGTTCAGAACAATGCTTTTGATATAACAGATGCTCAATAAATGTGTTGAATGCATGATGAGTGAATTAACTTTTTAAATTGAACTCCTATATTGATTTTTGATATCATTAAGCATATTATGCCTTATGGGTGAGAATAAAAATTCACAACAGCAGGCCATATTTATTTTTTACTGTCAACATCTATTTTGAGTGAGGTGAGTTTTAGTTGTGTCCTCCTCTTGGCTATTTCTGATGTTAAATGGGCATGTTGTCAAGGTATGAAGGGGACAGCTTCCTTCTCATGCTGAGTGGAGATTTTGTCAGAATGTTCCTACTACTCTGGTTCCTGCTGCCTAAAAGGTAGAGGCCCATATGTCCATTGCAGCAATTACAGAAAAAAAAAATTTAGAACAAATCCTAGAATCCCACAGTCAGAATATCAGAATTTTTGCATGTGCCCATTTTTTGTACTTAGACTGAAACTCTGTTTAAAACAAATTGCTCAGCACATTCTAGAATATACCTCACCCAATGTGATCTTTAGCATTTCAATGGGCAACAATGAGAAGTAACTCAGGAAAGAAGAGCAGGCTCTCTCCCTTCTCAGAGTGTTTTAAAGCCCCTCCTCTTAGGTAGGTTCTGATATTCATAAACTTGGAGTCAAAATTTAAAAAGTATTTCCACCAAATAGAGAACTCAAAGCATTTGACAATAACTGCTATCAATTCTGTACTGTAGAATCTTAAATTAGGTATACCCAGGCACATAAAGGAAATCAGAAGTTTAAATCAGAGATCTATCTTCAAGTTCCACACTTAAAACATAAAAATAAACAAATAAAATAAAGGTATTGTGTCCATTTACAACTAAAAAAAATTTTTTTTAAATATTCTACCGTACAGCCTTGCTAGCAGTTATTGTTAAATGCTTTGAGCTCTCTATTTGGTTTGACTCCAAGCTAATGAATACCAGAACCAACTTAAGACAGGGCTTTAAAATACTTGAGGGAAGGGTGTGAGGAACCTGCCCTTCTTTCCTGGAGTCTCAATAAGTTGTCCAGGTTGGCCTGAAACTTGGTATCCTCCTGCCTTCGCCTCCTAAGTAGATGGGATTACAGGTATGCACCAGTATGTCCTGCTAATAGCTTTTATGTGAGAAATAAAATATTATATAGAAAGAAAAGGAAGAAATATTTTTCAAAATGTCACCTGGATTTCTTCTGAGGTCTCATTGATTAGAATTGGACAATGTGTCTGCTCTAGCCCCTCCTCTAGGGAGGCTAGGAAAAGTGTTCTCAACTTCCAGGTGGAAAATGGAGAAAGAGGTTGGGGGTAGCCATTGGGGAGGCAAGTTAACAGTGCCATATCATTTTTTTCTTCTATGTTGTATAATTTATCTACAAATGGATAAGCAGCAACCCTCAAACACTTTTACTTAAAGAAATGATGATTTATTACTTCTTATGATTCTGTGAGTTGGCTGAAATCAGCTGGGGAGTTCTGCTCCATGGGGTGGCAACCAAATGCACCTGCATTCAGCTGGATGCTTAGCTGGGGCTGAAATAGCCAAGATGGCCTAATTCACATGTCTGGCATTTCTGATAGAGTTGCTGAAATGAGTGGAGACTAGCTGGGCCTCTCTCCATGTGGTTCTTCACCATTCAGTAGTCTATCCTGAGCTTTTAAAAAATTACAAATTTCTAAGACAGCAAAAGCCGAAGCTTCCAGTCTCTTAAGGTCTGGGCCTGGAACCTGCAAAGCATCATGTTTACCTCTTGCTATTAGTCAAAGCAAGTCACAGGGGAATGGGAAATAAAGCCCAGCACTTTATAGGAGGTGCAGCACTTACATTAAAAAGGGGCATGCTTATGGGGGCAGTCATCTTCATAGATGCACTAACACAGTGCACCCTTTGAGTGTGGTCATCGTTGGTTAACATCCCTCTTGTATGCAAAATATACTCAATCCCTTCAATAACCCCCAAATCTCATTTCACTATGGTATGAGGTACAAAGTCCAGTATCTCATAGATGTGGGTCTTTGGGTGTGCTCCCCTCACTCACATCTAATATACAATGAGAAATAGGGAGAGGGTAACTATGATAGATGTTCTCATTCTAAAGACAAAAAATTAAAAAAATGGAAAACACATCATAGTCACTGGTCCACAGCAATTACAAAATTGGGGAATGCATGTGTTGCCAGGGGTCTAAACTCTGAGAAATAGAAATATTCCTTATCTTGTATCCAGTTCTGCTTCCTGGGTAAAATTCCCTAATCCTTAGCAGCTTTTGGCTACAGCCTCTGGGCTTTGGTTGTTCCCCCATCTAATTCTTATTTTCAGCAAGTGTCCCATGATTGCAACTGAGTAGTTTTTCAACCATCTTTCTATCCATAAAAAGTTGAAGGTCCAGAAGCTTCTTCTAATTTTGATTTAATTTTGATTTATATTTGTATCTTTTACTCAAAATAGTACAACTCCTTTAGATACTTTGTGAACTTTCTTTATGATATATATATATGTATGTTATACACATATATATCCTAGTGTGTATAATATTATGATACAATAGAAAATATTATGATCCTCATCCCTGACTTCTGGCCAGAGGTCCTAAAATCCTTGTTATTTCCTAGGTGATAAGAACCAAAGAAACATCTCTGGTTGTAATATTTACTTTTATACATGGCTCCTGAAATAGCTACACAGAGATAAAGATGAAAGGAATGTCTTTTGTTATTCATAGCAAATCTCTGTCAATCACATTTGCATTTATGTTAATGAGATGACTTTTAGAATGCCTCTAAGAACGGGGAACTAGTTACCCAAAAGCTAATCATGTGATTAGAGGGTTGGAACTTTCAGCCTCATCCTTGACCTCTGAGAGAGGACAGGGGCTAGATACTGAATTAATCACGAGTGGTCAGTGATTTAGTTAGTCATGCCTACATGATAAAGCCTCCATTAAACCCCTAAAGGAAGAAGTTCAGAGAGCTTCTGGGTTAGTGACACATTGAAGTGCTGGGAGGGCTGTGCACCTGGAGAGGATATGGAAACTTCCCTAATACCTGCCCTGTGTGTCTCTTCCATTTGGCTCTTCCTGAGTTGTGTCCTTTATAGTATATTGGTAAACATAAGTAAATGTTTCTGAGTCTTGTGAGCCATTCTAGCAAATTATGGAACTGAGGAAGGCATTCCCTCCAATTGTAGCTGGTCAGTTTGGAGTACAGGAAACCTGGACTTGGAAATGACATCTGCAGGGGAGGGCAGTCTGGTGGGACTGAACCATTAGCCTGTGGTTCTGCACCGATTCTGAATAGTGTTAGAATTAAGTTAAATTTTAGACATTCAGTCAGTGTCCACTAAAAATTGGAAAACTGGTTAGTATGAAAGTTCCAAGACATTTGGTGTCAGAAGTAATGTATGAGAGAACAGAAGACAAACATATGTAATGTGGCATATATTCCCACAAGTCTCTTCAAGACTGGTTCCTGTCTACTTTGGGTTCAAGTCAGGTTACTGTGGTATATGCTCATAAAATTCATGGAAACATTTTCGCTCAGGTATGCTGTGTGTTCTATCTACACCCTTGATTGGAGCTTGACTGGATACATATTTAGCTGGAAGCACTCTACTTTTCATCTTTACTTTGAGGTCATTTCTTGCTTTTAGAATATTTTTCCATCCAGGGAGTCCATCGTGGATCCTTTACCTCTCTACATTATGCTTGCTTGTTTCTCTCTTTAAAAACATTCTTTAGTGGCTAAAAGAAGCTGTTTAGCAATTGCAATATTATGCTGAAAATCTCCATAGCTAGATTTATAAGTTCCTTGGGTATTTTTTTGTCTTCCAAATTACTACAGAATTGTTGGGGCCATCTTTGTCCATCCACCAGATGGATTAACTTCTTCTTTACTGGGCTCCATGTTATATCACTTCAGCTTCTCTCTCAGCAGCACCTTCATCTCTATTGTCCAAATTCCATAATATACTGCATCTATCTGCTCTTCTCACATTGAAGTATGGGCCACTGAAAGCTATTATTGTAGAAGATGGGTTGAGGCTACTACAAACTACTATAATATCATGGTCTCTGAACTTTGTTTGGCCCTAAGCCCTGTTGTACTAATATTGATTAGTCTTAATGGAGTTTCCCTTTCTGATCCCCAGTGAATCTATTCTAAACTTCTGGTGTTCTCCTTCAACCCTATTATGGTTTTGGTATGAGGCGTCCCCCTAAAGCTACTGTGCTGATGTAGGAAGTGAAATAATTAGATTATGAGAGTTGTGACCCAATCAATGGATTGATCCTTATGATGGATTAATAATGTGAATTGATTAACTGAGTGGTTATTAGAGTTGTAGGCAGGTGGGATATGGCTGGAGAAAGTAGGTCCCCAGGGGTGGCTTGAGGGTTTACATTGTGTCCCTGGCACCTCCTGTTTTCTCGCTGCTTCTCTGCTGCCATGAGCTGAGCAGCTCTCCTCTGCCATGATGCTCTGCTTCACTTGGGCCTAGAAAAATGAAGTCAGCTGACTATGTATTCAGAATTCTGAAACCATTGTCTAAAATAAACTTTTTCTCCTCCAAGTTTGCTCACAGTGATGAAAATTTGACAAACCCCGTGTCACTTACAGGATGAACATGCCTCTACATTCATGAAATTCTTCATAAAAGAAGAATTTCTACTTTCTTACCTTTTCTCCCGAAATACTTTTTCCCATCCTGACTCATCTCTAGAAAGAAGTATCCTTCTTATTCCATGTAATTGTTTGCCTGTGGGCTAGATGGTCTGTCCTTTACACTACCCAACACTTTCCTCAATCAGTTATACCCACAACTTAACTCAATTTCATCTTCCCTAAATCCAGTGTTTTCTTCATCTTAATGTATGAAGAAGACCAAGCAACAACCAAAATTACAGTCTCTGTTTTATCAGGAAATTCTCATTCTGCGTGGCAAAAAACTGAAATAAAAAATAATCAAAAAAAATCCAACTCAAACTGGCTTAAAAAATAAAACTTAATTGAATAAAGACTAGATTCAGCAGCTCAAATAATATAAAGCAAGAAGCAACTCCTCTCCCTTGTTCATGTTCTCATTTATGTTCACATGAATAAGAGTAAGCAAGAAACTGGAAAGAAAGCAAATGAGAGGCAGAAGCACCAACTATCCAAACACAAAGTTTAAAATATGACAGAAATTTCAGGTACATGTAACACCACTTCTGATTAAATGAATATCTTCAGAAAAAATAAATAACAACTTGTGTTTAAACCAATTGGAACAGTCAAATAATCTTACACAGAGCCCCAAAACTGAAGATGGAGTCTCCGCCTCTGGGTTTCAAGCTTATGAGGTGAGTACTGACTCAAGGTCCTAAAAGACCTGAAAATAGGAATAGAACTTTTACTTACAGGTAATTTGGATGCTTATTAAATAGCTATTATTGGCCAACTTGTTCAAATATCAAATCTAGTACTCATTCAAATATGATAGTAGTTATCTATCATGTCATTCAATGTTCCCAGTGATATTTTTAAAAGAATTGGAAGGAAATTTGCCACATTTTTGTATATTTAATATCAATATATGGTAGATTTAACATACATATCAGCTTGCTAGGGCTAACATAACAAGTTACCACAAACTGAGTGGCCTAAAACAACATAAATGTGTTGTATGACAGTTTTGGAGACCAGAAGTCCAACATAAGATATAAGCAGGGTGAGTTCTTCTTGGAAACTCAGAGTGGGAGTCTGCTCCTGCCTGTTTCCTAGTTTTTGGTGGTCACCCACAATCCCTGCAGTCCTTTGATCTGTAGACAGTTGCTCCAAATTCTGCCTTCCTCTCCACATGCCATTCTTTTTGTGTACTGTGTATTTGCATATCTTGTCCTTTTATAATGACATCAATGATTGTATTTAAGACCCACCTTAATCCATCATGACTTCATCTTAATTTTCATCTTACATCTTAATTACATCTAGAAAGATAATATTTCCCAAAAATGTCACATTCTGAGGTTCTGGATTTTTAGGTAGAAGAGGGGTAAAAAGAGTCATAATACTCCTCAATATATATATATATTCCCCCCTTGTCAATATATATTTAAATAAGATAAATACACCAAAAACTAGAAGACAGGCATGAGCAGACTCCCACTCTGAGTTTCCAAGCTAGTTAAGCAAAAATGAAACCCTGGGAAGTACAAGATCCCTTACTTCATTTTAATATGCTAGTTTGAGTCAAAGAAAAGCATTAAAATAGAGTTCCTTTGTCCAAAATCCTCATGTTAGAATTTTAAAAATACAAATAGTAATTAAGAAATTGTTTTAGTAAAGAAATATGTAAGACCAGGTGAGCAAAGTAATGTACACCTGAAATCCCTGTGGCTTGGATGCTGAGGCAGGAGTATTGCAAGTTCAAGGCCAGTCTTGGCAACTTAATGAAACCCTGTCTCAAAAAAAAAAAGTGGTTATTAATACTACTACTTAGATTTAGTTATATTTTTATACATTTGTTACTTTTTGTCACTTACTGTTTACTATATATTTTGTCATTGGCTGAAATAAAGATTTTTTTCAGTTATCTGTTAACAATAAGTAATCTTCTCCCCAGTCTTTTTAGAACACTCCATTATCTTCTCTGTTCTTGGATGTGAACATTACTTGGTCATGTATTTGCAATGTACAACAGATTATGACTTTATATTCCCTGCTATGAGTAGAGCAGCACTACAACTGTTAACACCAATGGGAAGGAATTAACAGCTCTATTAAGCACTGTAATATCCCTTCATTGATGTCACTGAAATTCCAACTGACATCATTGAGAGATAACACTGAAAAACTAGTATATAATGTGCTAAGATTATACATTGAAAAACTTAAAAGTATAAAGCACAAGTAGTAGCATAATTTTACACTCCACTAAAAATTGAACAAGAGCAATTGCTGAAAGAGTGATGAACAGAAAGGAAAAGGGTAGTGTGCATTCAAGAGAATTCTTAATGAATGGGGGAAAAGGCATGGTCTGGAAAAAGCCTATAATGTTTGAGTTCTTTTATTCTGATTCAAAATTATATTTAACCAATTTATATCAACATAAATAAAAGATAACTGATAATTCAAATTACTGATCCTGAAAAGGGAGGAGGGAGTTCAATGTCATGCATCATGATAAGAAATTAGTTTCAATGGTTCTCTTTTTGTGGAAGTAATGCATATAGCATTCATGAAACTGAGAATCTGTGATACTTCTATATTCTCCACTGATTTAAGTTATATCATAGTGGTTAAAGCAACAGGCTTTGGCATTAGGTTAGAATTATCTGATTCTCTTAGAAATTAATATTTATTTGCAGTTCTCCTGGGTCTTCTAAGCATCAGAATAACAGCAGCAAAAAAAAAAAAAAAAAAAGACAAGATTTCAATCACTGTGAAACTCACATTCTACTGGGGGAGATAGATTAAAAATGCATGGAACAAATAAATACACAGGATAACACTGGATAGATAAATGCTCTGAAAAAAGGGAAGGGTAATATTTTGGTGATGTGGGTGGGGTTGAAGGTGGTTGCTACATTAGAAGTAGATCAGAAAAGGCTTCTTTGAGGAAGTAGCACTGGAAAAAGAACCTATTTGTAGAAAGGAAGCCAGAATGTAAATATCTAGGTATCCCAGCTTCCTGCAATTTCCCCATCTGTAAAATAAGGCACAAAGCAGCTTTGACGATGTCATGTGTAAATGACATGACACTTAGCACAGACCTAGTGTATGAGGCCCATCTTTCTGACTAGCTGTCCTTGGACATGAAAATCAAAAGCAGGGTTAATTTGTCAATAGTAAATTGTCCAGTTACCTCATATATGCCAGATTATACTTATTCTCTTATCTCTCAATGTATTTTATATCCTGATCTATCCTTTTGGATTGCTCCAAACCTGGGGACCTATAAAGATGCATATTGTTACTATTTTTCTACTTCTAAATTAGCTGTATAAATAGCACAATAATATCTGGATGATCAAATCCACATATCTGAAGATTTAGTCCAGCATTAATGTAATACTCTGCATTTTAAGGCATTTTAAAATTAGCAATTTAACCAGAAGTCTCCAGAGACAGTGGCCTTGTCTTGTCAATGCCACTAGTTTGGCTACACAGTTAATTCCATCAGAGCCATTGAACCAAGTGTTAGTGTGTGTGAAGAGAGTCCATGAGTCAATTGCCAGCACAGAATTCTTCCTGACATAGGAAGGCAGATGATCTCAACTTTTGAGTGCATACAGTGCAGATTTCTAGTTGAATGGTTCTTGACAATAGTGTCCTCTGAAACATAATGCCTGGCCAGGAGCCAGTGATTATGCCACCATACAAATCACTGCATCTGACGCCAGAACTCCTCTTTGCAATGGTAACAACAAGAGTTTTCAGTCCTGGTGTTCCACAAGATGTTGCATTGGCTCTTTTATTTCTCATCAGACCCTGGAATTAAAGGTTTTATTCAGATGGTTTTCAGGAAATAAGTGGTAGTAGATGGAGAGAAAAAGAGAAGAGAGGAGGTTTTAGTATAATTTAAGAAACAGTTTTGCTATTTTACATTTCTCATTAGGACAAAATCAGCCTATGTTTTGAAACCTAGTTTTATTAATCATTTAATAGTTTTTCACTTTAAATTTCTTATATAATTATAGAACTAAAATAGCTTGGTTCAAACTGTTAGCTAATGATCCATATTTTTTTAGTAATTGCTAGCTTCTATCAGAAAATGCATTAATTTGTAAAAATGTATATAGACTTTCAAATGTTGAAAACATTGGGAGATCTTTTTAAAATCAATAAATTACAACACCTAAAATTTACTTCAAATGTTATTTTACTGGAACATTTTATAAACCAAAATTAGTGTCTATTCCAAAGACATTATAAGGCTTCATCTAAATTTTCATTTAACTGTATTTTTAAGGATTTAAAGTAGATAGATCATATTATATAATTGCGATTGATGATGTAAATGAAATCTAAGTTATGCAGAGTGTTCCTATTCAACAGAAATGATGCACCAGTTAAAATATTTAGCCAAATTTCTTCTCCTAGTATGAAATTGTCTACAAGTTTTAAACACTATCTTCTTTTGGAAATAACTCAAGACTTAACATTAAATAAATAGGTATAAGTATCTTATTTTATAGAAATAGTAATTGCTGAAGACGAAGGAAGGAGAGACACTACATATTACTTGTGACAAGTATTATATAGCAAAACTAAAAACAATATTTTTCCTAATAAAGCCAAAGTTGCCAGTATTTTCTTTTGAGTTGGTTTTCAGCCAGCAAAACATTTTCTTATTAGCTGTATATAAGCATTATCCAATTGTAAAACCTATGAAAGTCTCTTTTAAATATGGGTAGTAATTCATAAAAGGAAAGAAGAAGATCATTTGAAAGGTTTCTTGTGGTTTGAAAATGCCTTCCAAATATTCATTAAACATTTAAGTGAGTAAATTTGTAGAATATGTTTCTGACATTGGCACTGGTTCTGTGGTATTTCTCTGATCAGATGGAAGTGCTATGTGTTATGCAGAGTGCATGCAGTTCATTCATGCATAAACAATATCATTTTCATAAATTAAAACCTCCCCTGCAGAAGGAACATCTGTGCCTGCCTTTGAATAAAAGATGGTGGCATGTGAGTTACTTCTTGACTGACTGAAAGAATCCCCATGTTTTAGAGTGAAATTGTGCAAGCAATATGGAAAAAAAAAAAAACTTAAACCTATCAGTCATCATTTCTATCTTACCAAAAAAAAAAAAAAAAAGAAAGAAAGAAAGAAAAAAAGAAAGCAGAGAAAAAGAAAGAAATTCAGGGTCTAGATTTTTCTGCTTGCTGTTTTAGAAGCTGGAATTCTTGAAATGTCATTCTCTCATTATTTCTTCTGTTCACTACAACAATTTTTAGCTTGCATGAAGACATCTATTTTTAATTACAGGTGAAATTGAGCTGCTTAGTAGATCCAATCAGATCTGAATGTTCACTTTATCATCTATGCTAGAAGATTGGCATTGTTTAAATATCAGTGTTATGTCTCCTACAGTAAGAATACTGAGAACAATCCAGGAGAGTGGAAGCAACAGCTTGATTCCAAAATAACAACTCTGATTCACTTGGAATGAGATTGCTGAATTTGAGATAAAGTTGGGACTAACTTAAATGTATTTCTGTCATGTGATGAAGACTGATGGAAAACATGTTAAAATGATATATTTTAAATTGAACTCAAACATTTTTTTAATGTTGAAATATTCCTTACTGCTACTGTCACAGCTTGATGCAGCCCCATTGGCAATGTTATTAGTATGGCTAATTGTTCCTGTCCATTAGATTACTCACATTTTTCTGGAGCAGATTGCTAAATGAGGTCAGCTTTCTGGAACCCTTAAATCACCAATAAGAAGAAGATTAAAGGAACAAGCTTGGGAAGGGAGGTAGTCATCCAATGTGGCATCCAAATCCAAGGAGGAACAATGGAGTTACTAATGACAGTAATCAGAGCACCACGGTAGAGCCAGACCACAATTGCCAAAATGTTATTCCCTAGGAATCATGAAGGTCAGTCATTTCTCACAGAAGAGGAAATGCCAAACTATTTTTTAAATGGACTTAACAATGGACAAAATTATCTGTAAGTTTTTTCCAGTGAGTTGTGTTTATGAAACAAGAGCATAGTGCCCCAGTAGGGGACGGGAAACAATTACACCTTCCTAAAACATAGTACTAACACTGTCTTCTTAAGTACATATAATTCATTGGCCTTTTTTCTGGAAAAATTATTGAAATCATTGCAAGATGTTTATACAACAATTATAAAATGCCATGTCTTCTTAGAATCTTTCAATTAATTGAACCATTTCCCCCTGGTATTTCCTAATGGTATAACTGTTTTGAGTTTGAGACAGTACTGTTTTGCAAGAGATCTGTTCAATTCAGGAAAATGTACAGGTAACAGATCACCAAGAAAACAGTTAAGTTTTTTAATGTTTTAAAAATGCAGACAAACTAAACTAGGGCACTCATTTATGTCTTGCTTATTAATAATTAACTAAATTTACCTTTAAAAAATAGAAGAAAACAAGTAACACAAGTATTTAAAAGAATAGGAACAAAAAACCTAAAGGTGAAGATGCTTAAAACAAAGAAAAGCAAAAATACATTGTTCATCCCATTCATCCTGCAACCCTATAATCCAAATCATGAAACATTAGGGTTTTTCATTATCTACAAAGAACTGGTGACTCCCTAATCAAAATAAAAAGACTAGAAAATATACTGAAGTATTTTTTTTCTTTTTGCTTTATTCTACAAATAATGTTTAGTATTTTTAAACTCAGCAATTAAAGCAACTTTTTCCCTAAGAATAATTTTATACTGTAAAAATTACTTTAGGAAGAAATGTAACAATTGGTCTGATTTTCAATTCTATTTTATTGCAACTGGATGAGTGTTTTCTAAATTGTGCATTACACCATAATATACAGGATTACAAACAAGATTACAGTACAGATCAATTCCAGTGGTATCAGCATCACATCTCAAACAGCACTTATTCTGAACTGCATTTTACATGCAATAGCTATTGTTCTAATTATGAATTAAATGGTTTGAATTTTATTTAAGCTACTGTACTAATTGACTACAATAGGTATAAATCCCAACATTAACAACCTGAATAGATTTAGGCTCAGATTTATTACATGAATATATGACAAATCACCATTTGTGTGACTATGTATAAAATCATGCATTTATATTTTCTGGAAACATTAATAGCTTCAGATGCTCTGTAAAATCATGGAATGCAAAGGAATAAAAGACTAAAAAGAAACAGTGCAAATTGTATGTGATAGTCAAGCAGCTTTTGATTTAAAGAAGTGTATGTTGGCATTTATTTATAATATGTATATACAAGCTTGTGCAAGTAATTGTTAAATTGATATGTTTTGCTAAGAAATGCATCTCTTTTTTTCCGTCCTCTTGAAAATTATGGATCTGAGTTTTATTTTAGGGAGAGGGAAAGACTTTAAAGTGAAATGAATTGCTCAAATTGTGCAATTTTTTTTTTTTTTTACAATTAGAGAAGAAAGAAGTGCTAAGGCAACACAATAACTTTCTAAGCACTTTCCTGCTGGTTTAAATTAGTTAAATTATTTTGTATAAATTAGATATAATTCTACTTTTCTGATATGTATAAAAATTGATGAAGCTGCATGGTTTTAAAATAGGAAATCCACATTATAAAAAGTCATTAAAAATTCTGTACAAAATCACAACAAAATAATTCAGCATGGGAAAGGTAACAAGTAGTAAAATGCTGGTTGAAAAATATATATATATATATATATTTTAATTGGCCCATTACTAGTTTAAAAATTGCATAGATCCTAATTATTGCTTGTGATTTTGTTATCCCGATCAGATAATTAATATGATCTGAATACAGCTACACCAAATTCTAGGTGCAATTTTTTTTTACTTTACTGTATTATTATTATTTTTTAAAATAGAAGAGCTATAGAAAATAATACATAAGGTGAACAGGAACTTTGATCCCTGTTTCTTCCAAAGGCAGTAACGACAATAAATACATATATCACTTGAAGCTTGGAGTATTTGCACTTTGCAGCAGTAGTACCAAAAGGGCTGCCTTTTGTAAACACGACAGTCACTGTAAGCACAGTGGGTTTGTTTCCCGGGAATGGTGAAACTGACGTGTCTCTAATCGTGAAAGATGGCATTGAGCTGGGCACTCATGACTCGCTCATGATGTGAATGGCTATCGAAGGACATAATATTGTCTATTGGGATCTCGCAGCGAGGGGCAGCAGCTCCCGAGAAGATTGATCCGTGGCTTTGGGCCCCTGCCAGGGTCGCTGCAGGATAGTGCATGGTAAAGGCATAATTTTTTTCAAACTCGGCGGATGGTTCGTGTTTGAAAGAGAAGTTGCCATTGATGCTGAGCGGCGGACTAAGGGGTCCATCAAAGGAAGGGCTGGTGCAATCAGTCAGGGGGCTTTCAAAGAAGGGCTCCAGCGCTGCGCTATAGGCATGCGGTGGCGGCTTTACGTGGAAGACATGAGAGCTGTCCATGGTACCGTAGGGCGGACTGGGCAACCCCGGAGACTGGTAGGAGTAAGGGTGCACTGGGAAGGAAGCGCTGGCGGTCGGCAGGTGCGGGGGCATATCCTGGTTCTGTTCGGGCAGAAAAGTCCGAGGGTTGAGCTGCAGGCAGCCTGCAACCAGGTTGGTGGTGGGCTGGGACAGGCCCTTACAGAGCGTCTGTACAAAGGAGACCAGGTCAGGGCTTTTGCCTGAGCGCAGGATCTCTGACAAAGCCCAAATGTAGTTTTTCGCCAAGCGCAATGTCTCGATTTTGGAGAGCTTCTGCGTCTTGGAGTAGCAGGGCACCACCTTGCGCAGATTGTCCAGCGCCGCGTTCAGCCCATGCATGCGATTCCGCTCCCGGGCGTTGGCCTTCATGCGCCTCAGTTTAAAACGCTCCAGGCGCGCCTTGGTCATTTTCTTCTTTTTGGGACCGCGTCTCTTGGGCTTTTGATCATCATCTTCCTCTTCCTCTTCTTCCTCCTCTTCCAAGTCCTCATCTTCCTCCTCCTCCTCTCCCCCGTTCCTCAGGGAGTCCTCCTCGGCATTCATGGCTTCGAGATCGTCCTCCTTCTTGTCTGCCTCGTGTTCCTCGTCTTGAGAACTGAGACATTCATCTGTCCAGCTTGGAGGACCTTGGGGCTGAGTCTCGCCCATCAGCCCGCTATCGCTGTAAGATTTGGTCATGTTTCAGTTTCCTATATTCAACAGGGGAGAGAGGCAAGCAGAAAGAAAAGGAGAAAAACGCCACACTCAAAAGCTAGATAAATAAGCCTTCAGCTTCCACTCTCTAACCCTATACAAATACGAGTGAACAGAAGTACCAGTTCATTACAAAATGGATGCCTCTGAGGAAAAGTTAAATGCTATGTTTCATAATGGCTTGTGTGTGCCCCGCTGGTACGTAGAACACAGGACCGAGCATGGGTGGTGATAATGGTGTATATGTATATGGGTGTATCTTTCATGCATTTATGTTTCCTAGTGATTTGTTCAGCTGTTTATAGTGATTTCCAGGCAGGATAATGTGTGTGGAAATGAGTGTACATTTCAACAACTTCATGTTTATCTGCAGGTGTCCAAAGTCACTCATCACTCCACAAAAATGGCGAGTTTGAAAATCGCACATTCTGTTCCCATCCCTGTTCTGGCTTCTGGATACTTAGTGGTTTAAGTTGAAGAGCGATTACGTAATTTGCTAACACTGGCAGTGTTTTTAAAGAAGATTATATCGAATAGAGATTGAAGAGCAAATGCACGGAGGTGGAGGAAAAGTTTCTACAAAATTATTCCACTACCAACGAAATATCCACAACAAACGTGGACAGGAGTTATCCATCCTTCCCTCGCCTTTCTGTTCTCGCCTCCCATCCCTCACCCTCCGCTAAATTTCCACCTTGTACAAAAGCTCTCGCAATGAGGCGAGGGCTGGGGGCGCGGCGCAAAGCGCTCTCCCACGCGCCGGGGATCAGGTGCGGAAGGCTCCTCTCTAATAAACAGTCCATTGAAAGGGCCGCCCGCTCTTTATTGGGGCTTTTCAAAGTTCGCCTCAAACCTCCCTTTAAAAGATTGAGTAATTATAATGGACAGCGATTGGCAATGACGAAGTTGTGGCTTCTGATAAGGAATATAAAAAGCCTTTAGTAAAACAACTGAATTTTTGGCTCCAGCAGTGGATGCTGGGGACTTGGCCCCCTCTGGAGCAGTAACAGGTAGCAGTAGTGGCTTCTTTCCCTTTCTCCACTCCCCCCCTCGCCCCATTCAACTAAACTAACTCTGATCCAGCTTTATTTTCAAAGGTGTGCATATCCAAGATGCCCACGTCCCTCTCATTCACTGAAAAGATAGGTTAACCCTCCCAATGTGCATAAAATACATAAGCACAAAATAAATCTTGGGAGCAGGTGTCTTTTCTTTTTCTTTTCTTTTCTTTTTTCCTTTCCTTTTTTCCTTACCAAAAGAAGTGAGCAAGTGAAATGACTATTTGCTTCTAGGACTTTAAAAAAATCACTGACAGCAAATAATCAGTTACTGTTTATTTTTTTAATCCAAAAAGCTTCTATACTATTAAAAAAATTAAAATTTAATTAGAAAGCCTGCAGGGGGTACTTAAACACAGAGATTCATTATTCGTGAGTACTTGTGGGCAATTATGGAGAGGGATACTGGTCTCAATACACATACACACACTCCCAAATGTGCACATACACAATATGTAGGTACATCAGGTCTTCAATTACTGCTTTTATTCTCGAGTAAAAAAAAGAAACAAGAAAGAAAAGAAAAAAAAGGAAAAGAAAAAGAAAGGGTTGTAATTACCTGTTGTTGTTAGTAGGTCCTGAGCAGTGATGGTCTCATAACCCTGGGGCCTCTGGATGCTGTGTCTTTTGCGTGGGCGAATTCCTCGTGTTCCGGCTGCGCTGGTGCTCAGGTTATATAGGCGAGTTAGTGATGCTGAGAGCGGGCGGGGCCACGAGCTGAGCAACGAGCAGGTCCCTGCGCCTGGCACTTGCGCACGCGTCCAGGCTGCACGCTCCCTGCCCCAGCCCCCACCTCCCCCTCAGCCTAGCCTTCTCCCGCCCTTCTCCGACAACCGCTCCCCTCACCCTCTACCCTTTACCCCCTCCCCTTCTTCTTCCTCCCCGGCATGCGCCATATGGTCTTCCCGGTCCAGCCAAGAGCCGGGAACCACGTGACCTGCCTATTTGTATGCCGCAGAGCGCTCCATTCCGGCCCCTTTGTGGCCAGAAGAAAGTGGCCCATCTGTCGCCAGTTAGAGACTCCGCGGACCTGTTTTTACCCGCAGGAGAGATTAACCCTTTCAGGCAGCAGAAGGAAAAGGGCATAGAGAGGGGAGAGATTTGAGGGAAGGGAGCGGGAAAGCTAACGATGACTGGGTTTAGGTCAGAAGGTGCAGCCTGCTTTCGCGCGGGAAGTAAGGCACAAGTAAACACGTCAGAAGCAGGGAAACTGAGGCACGTAATGAAGAGTCCTAGCCCTGGCACTGGTCTGGGGCAGCATAATTCCGCACTCTCCGAGAGGCCCATTTCTTAGCTTCTGCCCCTTGGCCAACATTTTGCTCATTGGCACCAAAGGTTGGCTTTTCCTAATGTCTATCAGCCCCCTCCAGGCAAACGCACACTCCATACAAAAATGGCTTCATTTGTAAATGCGGCCTTGAGACTAGTTTGCCAGTCCGACCACCCCAACCTAAACCCTCCAGGCATAGAAATTTTGTACCTTCCATTCGACTCGCACCATACAGGACCCTCTGTGTATTCCTCTCTAGAGACCTCTCTCTACTTCAGTCCCCACTTCCACGTACTAGGATGTTGTCCTCAGAGCAAGCTAGTTCGTGCTGGCAGGACTGGAGTTCACTGGCCATCAGGCAGTCAAGTGTGGGAACTAGGCTTCTCTGATGCTTGGATTCTACCTTTTTACAGAGGCCACTGGATCACTGCAAAGAAGCCAGTCGTGGGGGAAGCTGTGGTTGACAGAAAAACAGGCTTCCCATGGCTCCGGTTTATTGTCCAACACTGACCACTAGTGAGGTGGTAGACACCCAGTCACAGCCCAGCCTGCGCTCTTGGTCTCTAATCTTTGGTCTTAGAGGCCTTCTGTAGGTACTTGAATCAGTGGAGCTTTCTCAAAAAGAAGTTGCAATGGGCCTATTTTAAACAGGTCTTTTCCCTCTTTCTAAAAAGGCCATTAGAATAACACTTGGAATAGCCTCTGTAGCCTCCAAGCCTCCACTTGACATGGCCTCCTCCTCCCCATCAAGCAAAGACTACTGGGATTCCCGATAAATTCAATAAATTCTGAAGATATGTTTGTTCCTAAATAACAATTCTTTAATGTTTCTGACCAAAGCACGTTCCAGAATGCTACCTTTTGTTTTTTGAAGGAGGAATAGAGGGAGGAAAGAAGGCAGGCAAAGGAAAGAAAAGGAATTAAAAAGGAAGAAGAGCTAGATTGATTCCTGTCTACTCTTTCTCCCCTATGTTCTCTTTTAATCCTCCATTAACTTCTTACTCCCTCCCAAACCTGAAGCCCTTCTCAATGAGTGCATCCGACTTGAATTGCTTATTAAAGGCAATTGCCCTAAATGTCCCTCCAGTTTGCAAACAATGTCAGAGTTGAGCTGCTGAAGTGGGGGTACATCTGGGAAAGGGTGAGGATGGAGGGAGAGGGTCCTAACGAGATTGCGTGTGTATGGATGGTAGGGGGTTGCAGCCTTTCCGGTCCAGCACAAATCTGAAGAAAGAGAGCAGTTGTACGTTCTGACCCGTGGCCAGAAGCATGGAATGAATCTTTCTGAGGTTCTGGAGAATTGAATGGACTTTTGCTTTTCTACGTTGATTCGTCAGCTGACAAAGAGCCCACAGGAAGATAAAAGAATTCACTAAGGAGCATAGAATCAGTATTTACTCTGATACCATCTGTGTCTTCGGTGAGGGTTTAAACTCGAGGGACGTCGGAGTAACGACTTGCAAAGGCTGGTCCACAATCAAGAGGTCTGAAGACGTTCGCTGCAGTGCCTAAGAGCTGCCACTTTCCCCATTCCCTGTTTTTGGGAGTTCGAGAGGAGATGTTGAGCGAGGAGTGGGAAAGAGGGTTTTAGGTAACCCAGAGGCCCAGTGACGGCCTATAGACCTCCCTTCTAAGACTCCCCGCCTCCAGAAGTAAAAACTTCCCCAGTTGGAGGCATCCTGTGGAATACAGGAAAATCTTGGAGTCAGATGTTCCTGGCCAAGGACCTGGGTGTTTCCCTTACAAGACTCAAATGTAAGTGCGGGAGATACTAGACCCATTTCTTCCCTCTGCCCACTGATAAAATCCACCTGGAATCCCACTAAGCGTCATTACACAGAGGACTGAGGATTTGTACAAAAGAAGTGTCACTCCGGGAAGTTCCAAAGACCTCGTCGAGGTTTGGTGTCATTGTGACTCTCTTTGGGATTCCCAGTCTGCCGCCTCTGCTGTAAACCAGCCTCAGTGCAGAGAATGGCTACCCAAAGCACTAGTAAGGCACTCAGCAAGTGCGGGTAGAGCTGGGGAGACTGCCGCCCCGCAATAAAGCCGGTAAGGGAGGAGCTCCAAACAGCTTGGATCAAAGTGCTTTTTGTGTGCCAGAAGGGGCAAGAGAATGGAATAAGAGGTGGCTAGGATGCCTAGAGAAGACTGAACCGAGGTTCTGCAGAGCTCAGCGCTGACGATGGTCTCCGTGGCCCCGGCACGCACCCTAAATTTCCTTCTCTTTTGACTCTTTTGGACGGTTCCACACTTTTCACCCTCCCGATTTCCTAAGTTCTCTTCCTCTCTCCACGCAGTTGGTTAGCTGTACTCCCCCAGCTCCCGCCCCACTGGACGCTGTAGGCTGCCGAGCGGCACGCGAACCGCACGCGCAGGCAACAAAAGCCGCTTTCATGACTCACTGCCCTCGAGCAATGCCCTAAATCTGCCGCCCCCCGGGTCCCTGCACTGAGCGCGCGGCGCGGGACAGGCGTCCGGGCCGTTAGAGCGGCCGCCTGAGCGCCCCCGGGAAGGGGGGGCGGAAGGAGGCGTGTGGCCCCGGGTGTGCAGAGGGGAGTGCGTCCTGGGTGGGACAGAGAGGGAGGGAGGGAGTCGCGTGGAGGGACGGGAGAAAAAAGAGTATGGAGGCGTGTGGCCCGGACGAAGGGGGTGGGAAGCGTGTGGCTGGCGGCTAGGGGTGGGGGTGGGGTGGAGACGACGCATTAGCAGAGCTAAGATAAAGAGCTGGGGCTGGGCCGACGTACCCGGCGGTGACCTGTTTCCCCGCGAAACAGATGCTTGCTCTTGCGAATGGAGGTTTGCGTTCAAAGAAAGGACCTAGTGTGACCAGGGTGGCCCCACGGATCTTGAGCGGCGCCCGCGTCCTCTCTCTGCCTCTCGCAGCAGGGAACATGTCCCAGCCTGGGCGCATTTCAGGGGCAGGAGGCCGGGGATGCAGGGCACTGAGGGTATTTGAAGATCATGGGGCGCCGAGGCCCCAGGAGCTGAGAGCTGAGAGCTATAGGAAACGTTCACTCTTAGGCCCAGTAACTCGAAGGCCCTTGAGAGCCCGAGAAGGACGATACTGGTTCGGACCAGATAGCTGGCGCCTAGTGGGCTTTGCCCAATCGCCTCCTGGGAGACTGTTGGGCTCCCGAGTCCCGGCCAGAGGCAAGAGCTACCCCGGCTCCACTGGCAGGCGGCGGGGTAGAGCCAGGAGCAAAAGAGACGCTATTAAAATGCCTCGCCATAGCCCCGAGCGCAAAACCCGTCCTCCCAAATCTCCTGGGCTTGCGGCATAATCTTAATTAAGATAATTGATTCATATTGCACCTGCGAGAACGGAAAAAAATTG
Organism: Geosciurus inauris; assembly: GCA_004024805.1. NCBI lineage: Eukaryota > Metazoa > Chordata > Mammalia > Rodentia > Sciuridae > Geosciurus > Geosciurus inauris. Next base: position 148,208 of record PVHX01000420.1, on the reverse strand, counting down.
ATTCCAACCCCCAACCCCACAAATTGCTTAGAGCTATTGGATGGAGCACGACAAGGCTGTGATTTGGGGAGTGATTTAGTGCCGGGCTTCCCCAGCTCCGCTGCATGGGCCCTTTTATTTATTATTTACGTCCTCTCTTTCCCACTGAGGCCTTGGTGGCTCCCCTCCTGGCGTCCAGAGACCTCTAAGGGACTTCATCTCTGTTTCCCTGTCAGAATCCAGGGTTTTTCCTTAAACCGTTCAACACAGAATCAATGTTAAATAATCTCAGACGGAGCAAGCCAGACATGGGTCTGGAGCACGATTGTCTAAGGCCTTGTGCGTCAGAAAGTCCCTGTATGTAAATGTGTGTTCGCGTGTGATCGTAATTGAGTGTAAAAGTGTGTGAATCTGTGAGTATAATCCGGTGTAAGGTTGTCTGTGAATATGAGCATGGGTGTATGTGAATGTATACGTGATTGTTAGTGTGTACATGAACATCTGAATGGGTGAATGCTGTATTAGTGATTATATTTGTGTTCGTGGGTACGTGTGTAAGTGTGTGGGTGTGAGTGCGCACGAGTAAGTGTGTACTCATGGGCATACCTACTCACCAGTGAGGAACGTGAACAGAGGGCCCGCACCTGTTTCTCGGGAAATGAGGAACAGCTTGCGGTCCAAAGGGGAATTGCCAAGCACCCAATGTTTTGCCAGCTTTGCCTTAACAGAAAAAAACTAAGCAAGAAAAAATTTCCCGTAGCTGGGTATAGGTTCAGGAGTCGAGCCACACTGACGGCGTCTGGGGCGCCCCGTGAACAATAACTGTCACTGTGGGCTGGGAAAGGAAACCTGGACAAGTTCCTAAAGGCACTAGAAGAACTCAGGCAAGCCATGTTTAGAGCCTCTGGCAGCTTAGAGGACAAATGATTTCCTAAAAGAATCAGCACCGTGGACAATTCCCACTCGCTGGCCCTGAAATTCGCCCTATTAAGAATTAGCAACAACTCGCCTTTGAGCAGTCTTTCGCTTTTTCCTGTTCATTTTCTTTCACTAAACCATTGGTCAGTTTTTAGTCAGAGAGCCCTGTAAGTCTGCATCTAATTAGCCACCTTTTCAGAATAAGTTTCCTGAAACACTAGATGTCTGGACTTAGGGGCGGGGGTTAAACTATAATTCAAGCTGATGGGTCTGAAACAAAAAAATTATAAATTGAATAATTTTTTACAAATGTCATTATTATAACATTTCTGCTTATTCGCTGTAGTGTTTTAAAAGCAAAATAAATCTCTTCTTTGCTATCCATAGAAATAGCAAAATATCTCTAAAATGATTTTTTGTTTTATGGAGCATAAATTTTATTAAGAATATAAATATTTCCCTATCACCATCATTCTATCAGCTCTCTAGTTCTTTTATATCATAAATATTTTCTACTAAATTAATGGGGAAAATAAACCTACAGAAGCTAAATGACATTATTTCCTCAGTGAACCACACAATTATCTAAATCATGCCAAATTTGAACACATGACTTATCCAGAATACACAGACAAAAGTCCAGTAGAGATGTGACTCTGGGAAGAGCAAACATCTTTAGTAATTTAAATATCTTATAAATATATGCCATATCCCCCCAACACACACACACAATTTATGTAATTTTCAAAATGTTGTCATTAGCAAACAAAATCCTCATCATATATTATTCAGACTTCACTGTAATGGAAAATATAATTATTTTTGATTCAAGAATTCACCCCTAGAGTCTCACCTTCTTTAAATAAAATGTTTTCTTTTCTTTTAACAAATGCATTTCTGCTTGAATTAAATATTGATAATTTGACCTTTTATGTCTTTAACTAATCAAAGTGGGAAAATTCCAAATGTAGATCTTGGAGTTTGGCCCTGGTGGGTCTTTCCGCTTGAGTAGGCACTGAGATTAAAGGAGTTGAACTTCCTCTTTCACTGCTCTCTCCTTGCACTAATTGCTTATGCAAAAAATGCAGATTTGTATTAATTAGTAACTCCACTGATTAGTTCTGTGGTATTTTCACATAATAAATCATGCTGCAGACATGAATTTTGGCACATCACCCAGTGGTGGCTCAGGCTGCAATACAGATTCCATATTAAAATAAAATCTCTGACTAAATCTACCTTTCCAATGCAGGTACCATAAGCAGCCACCTGCTGGGAGCACCTGCCATGGGAAATTATTTTTACTCAGTGACAAGTTGCTTTGGGGCCTAAACAGAACAATCTGATTATGAGGTTAGGTTGTAATAATAAATAAACAAATAAATAGTTAAACACATACATATATACTTGACATAAACGCGTCTATGCTTACTAATTTTGCAGACAAAAATATTATGACAGAGAATCTGTTTGTAACAAGACTCTATGTTTAAAAACAACTTCCCAATTTTATTGATAAACACCTTTGTCTATTTTCTTCCTGTGATATTTTTGCTCCTTTGTGGGATGGCCTGATATTCTGGTACTCAACTATAACTCATTGGTTTATCCTGTCCCTGCACACTCAAGCTAGTTCTAAAAAAATAAAAGGACCGTAAAAGCCAGGAGGAGGAATATGACAGTTCTTAAACTTGAAGAATATTAGGTTTCACAGAGGGAACTGGCTACTTCTGCTATCTTAGCGTTGGATGAGAAGCTATGAGCCAGGCACCCACAGTTGCCTGGTGTCAGGCAAATTCTCTTCTCCCCGTTGGTTTATGTGTGAGAATCTACACAACTCCTTTCCTTTCCCTTGAAAGCTGTTTAATTTGATGAGGCAGATTACAACCAATGTTGCCAAGATTATGAATTAAACCCAGGTGTTTTCTGTGCTCCCCAACTGTTTACATGCCCTTGTATTCCTACCATTGGCCATACTGTCCCAAGACCTCTCAGATGCTCTCAACTCCTTTATGCTCTTTACCCTACAGATTCCTACCTGTCTTTACCTGCTGCAAGGAATCCATAAATTCATGCATTTTAAGAGGTTGGGATAGGGTGGAAGAGTGTGATATTTAATCTGATGCCTCTATCTGGAGTGCTTAGCACAAAGAAAATAAACATTTAATATTGACATTAGGACATTGATGAAGACTAAAGTAGATATATTTTTGATGGAAGCTGAGGCATGATACTACATTCTAGTATTTCGAAGGTTACAGCCTCTGTCTGCCTTCAAGATCTGTCCTTGGGTGACCAAGTATGTGATTGAGTGATAATAGGCAGCCTCTAGGGAAGTTCTCTCGCCAACCCACTCTCTCCTGTCTCTCTCCCTATTCTTTCAGATGATTTGATGGTGAAAGGGAGTACTTATGCATTTTGTGATCCTTTAATTAATTTATTTATCTTAGAGGTGGAGATCTTTTTTTTTTTTTTTTTTTGGTACTGAGGGAATTGAACTTAGGAGCACTCCACTGAGCCACATCCCCAGCCCTATTTTGTAGTTTAGAGACAGGGTCTCACTGAGTTGCTTTAGCACCTCGTAGTTGCTGAGGCTGGCTTTGAACTCCCCATCCTCCTGTCTCAGCCTCTTGAGACACTGGAATGACAGGTGTACGCCATCTTGCTTGGCATGGTGAAGAACTTTTTTAAGGAATAAAATTTCCAAAGGTTGAAAGAGGAGATTATAATTCAAGTCAGTTAAGTTTAATATGCTTTTTTCCTCTCCTTTGAATTGATTCCAGAATCCTACTTTTTAGGGCTTCACATGGACAAGATTAATCATCTCTGATGAGAAAAAGTAGCCTAGATTTTCATGTTTGTCCACAATGCAGGAATATAGTAGCTACATAGAAATCCAGAGTTGAATTCAATTAAGGTTCCTTTATTATCTTTCTCTAGAATTTGTTTTATCTGTCACCTCCTTTTAGAAATAGCTGCTTCACTAGGTAACAAGTGACTCAGCAAATCTGTATTGCATGCCTCTATGAGCCAGGCACTGTGTTGCTAGTTGTTGGGAGCACAGGGGCAAACACACACAGACATGAGACCTTGCTTTCTTGAAGGTTTCCATCTAGTGAGAGAAAGATTTAATAAGGTTCACTCACTAGTGAGCATATACCCACCCAATGTGAAGCAAATTCAGAAAAAAACAAACAAACTCACCAGTTCACAAAAGCAGAGAACAAAGGAACCTGGCCAAGACCGCTGGCAGTGGAGGTTTAAAGAAAGGGGAGGGGTGTTGACCAGGTGAAAGGGGCTGAGCTGGGGGGGCAAGGCCTCAATCAAAACACACTGTAAAGACTTTAAGCCAGAGGAGCCTGGGGAGTTTGAGAACCAGATATTCATCCAGTGTAGCATTAGGAAAAGGAAGGATAATGGGAAGAGGAGAGGTGATCAGAGAAGACAGGGACCAGAGCCTGCTTCCCACTGATGAAGTTTGAGCTGTTGAGCAGGATGTGGCTGAGACTTTGGAAAGATTTATATATTTATAAAGGTTGTTTTAACCCAAGTGTAGAAAACTGATTACAGGGCTGGTTTGGGAAGATACTGCAGTTTTCCTAGCAAGAGGTGATGGTACTTGGACTGAGCTAGTTGTAGAAGAGATGGACAAAGTTAGAGAATGTAGTTCTGATATATTTAGAAAGATGACCCTGAAAGCACAGCCTAGTTTTGTAGAAGTTATCCAAATGGCCTTCCAAAGAGATGTAATTATTTATAATTTTGGGTGAATGTTAGTTTCCTCAGAAATCACATACCAAATTTAATTTAGATCACCAGTAATTGCCCACAACTTAACTACTTTGGAAAATAGGAAATAATGATAGAAACAGCACACATCTATACATGTTTAAGACATTCCAGGAGCACTGAATTTAACAGCTATGATAATTCTCATTTAAACTTGAAGAATATTAGGTTTACACCAGTAAAGTAACATGCCCAATGCCACCTAGCTAGTCTGTGTGGAGGTTTATTCAAGTCCAGTCCTGCTGGATGGATTCCAAAGCTTTTGCCTTTGAGGTTTTATGTGAGACCAGGGAAAGAATCTGGTCCCAAGATTTACTGAAAATTATGTTTTGTAAAAATTGCTTTGTTTGTTTCTAAGAAATAGTCTTAAATTTGATGATTTGTGGTCATTAATCTAAAAATACAACTGTAATATCAGTTGTTGAGTCTTTCTGAAAATAAAGATGAGGAAATGGTAATGGAAAGGTGAGTCTGTTACATCTGTCCAAGTTTTGTAGTAAATTAATGTAATTGTTGAGAATTTATCATGTTGGACAATACAACACAGTAAATCATTCTACATCATAACCTTTCTGCTAGAAAGTTCATTATTCAAGAATTTACTAAACCCAGCTATTTGGGAGGCAGAGGATCACAAATTCTAAGCCAGTCTGGACAACTTAGGAAGATATTGTCTCAAAATAAATTTTAAAAAGAGTCAGGATATAGCTCATTGGTGGAGTGCCCCTGGCTTCAATCCCCGGAACTAGAAAAGAAAAAAAAATGTACTCAAACTTGTTCTTCTGGTAGAGTTCAAATTATTTTGGCTCTGGTCATATCTGGTTCCAAATAAAAAATATTCAATTAGTATGACCTTTAATAAAGAACTGAAGATTTTTGTTTTCTTTTAGAAAAATAAATCTTATTTAATTACAATTTGTTCATTTCCTTAAAACTTACAAAGGAATAACGTCCTTTTATCGGGAATGAGGAGAGGAAAAAAGGAAAAGGCTCTGAATGATAGCTCTTCTTAATATAATTAATTTATTGCTTATCTTCGTAGCTTCTAAAGATGTGAAACATGGGAAATTTCTAATAAGCAATCATGCATGCATTTAAATATGGGTAATTAACAAATCGATGTGTCAAATACATAGTTTTAAAAGGAGAAAACTAAAGTTTATCTTTTCTGCCCTGAAGATAGTCATTTTCAGTTTTATAGAAACCATTTTGTAAAAGTTGACTATCTCAGAAAATTCACTGAATGTGACCATCAGGGTCCTATTGTACACCAGTTTTTCTTAGTTTATACATACACCTATATATACACATCAATACCCTTTATCCCCTTTCTCTTCACACATTTATGTATTTGTGTGTCATTTTAGGACCTTTTACCCATTTAGTTCATGATCTGTTCAAGAAAGCCTAGTCTTGTGATACATTATAACTTTCATTCTTAAATATTTGAATAAACCACAACTTTAGAAAATGTTTTGCTTAACTATAGTATATACTATTATGAGAACTTATTGTTTTTTCACAGTCATCATTGAATTGAAAAATTATTTCTGTATTCAATGTAGTAGAATTCTTTAATTGGAAATAAACACACATTTTTACATGTGTATTTTTCTATTTAAAGATTAACCCATGCTCATAAACATTTTTAAATAAATACCAACATGGAATTTTGATAGTTGCGGCTATTTTAACTTATTTGGATTATATGAGTTTGCACCAACTACTTCATATAATCAAATCCTTGGTATATGAAGAAAGAGAGTCCTACAGACCATTAATTTTGAGGTCATGTGAAATTAACTATACCAGGGAACATACAAACAGAGAAGGAACATATGAGAATGCCGCAAATGCAGCACAAATCTGCAGAAACATTAAGCTGACCATAGGTAGATGAAAAATAATGAATATTTGTGCTTTAACCCACTAGATTTGGAGTGGTTTACCATAAGCAATAGATACAGGGTATGCTATTATGAAAAAATTCATTTTTTTCCAGATTGCTTTGAGAGTTTGATGTTTGATTAATTTAAAAAATCTGTTCAAGTGAGACTTTCTATCAATATTTTATACATAAAGTATTTCAACAAGTTTAAAACTATACTTCACAGTAAATATTAAACTGGTATTTGTCTGTTAGGGATTACACTAAATGCTATAGACAAGTTTATCTCATTTAATCTTCAACACAGTTCTATGAATAGGTATTGTTGCTATTTTTGTCATTACACAGATGAGGAAAAAGTCACTTGTCCAAAGTTACATATCCAGAAAAGTGGATATGTATCCAAAAAATAAACATTTTGACTTTTTACTTTTGTTGCTATTCAAGTGAAGCAACTACCAATGTAATTAAGAATGAAGAACAACATGCATATTGGGAAGCTTTGTAATGTACTATATTCTGGATCAAACTTCCTTTTCTCTTTACAATCCTGTACTTTCAGCTAAGCATACACAATCACATAAAATACCTGCTTTACTTGCTACCTATAGTTGATACTGTGGATTGGTTTACTCAACACCCATACTAACATTCTTGCATGCTTTACTAAAATGTAAAGGCTGGAAACTAAAACAAGGAAATCAATATAAAATATTTCCTATGCTTTTTAGATGTGGTATACATTTTGTAATCATATGCATTACACTTTAGTTTAGAACCAGGTTACATGGCAGGGTGAGAGAACAGGAGATTTATTTGGCCGGCTCAGATATGGATAAAAAGTACTAAAGCCAAAATGCTGGCTTTATGATATGTCAATTCCCAGACTCTAGCAAAGGAAGACACTTTCTTAACAACCTAGTTTTGTGATATGGTTTTAGATACCATGCCTGGAATCTCAGGTTATAGCCTGTTTCTTCAAGTCTTCTAATGTTTCTATGAGTTATCTATACCTACCATGAAATCTATTTGTATGGATTTCAGATGGAGATATATTGTCTGCAATTCAGAAGTCTTTCCTGTGTGGTAATTGGGAGCAGAAGTGCTATGGGCAACAAAACAGTGAGAACAAGGGAATATATGATCAATTCATTAAGAAAATGAGTTAAGTTCAAATGTGTTAAAGGGGAAGATGATATTAATCATGGCACCTAGCAATTAGTTGATTAATTTATCACCATGGTCATCTGGGACAAAGTGCCATACTGAGTGGCTGCTACAATGAGTAAGGATTATATAAGGAACATAGAGATGGACCACCAGCTTTTAATACTCGAAGTAACTTCAAGGAAATACCTGTCTCACTCAAGCACAATTAAAAAAAAAAAAAAAACCCTGGGAAATTTTTATAAATTCTCTAAAGGAAACTCTAATCATTTTGTAGAACTTATATAGCCTATTACCAAACAGGTGGTTGAATTACAGTGTAGTCCGCTGATGCTCAAATTGTGGTCCCTGGATCAGCAACATGAGTAACAATTAGAAACTTGTTGAAAGAGGAAATTATTCAGCTTCATTCCAGAACTATGGCAATAGAGATTCTGGGATTGGAGCCCAGAAATCCACAGTGTCAAAAGACATCCAGGTGATTGTGATACACACTAGAGTTTGAAAAACACTAATGGTTTCCAACACCTCACCATATCCTCCTCCTGATGGGAAAGGGATAAAAACGGAGAAATTTGGGGACAACATAGGGGAGGATTTAAATAGCTGCAACTACTTGTAATACCCAAATTCCATTAGCAAGTTTCCTTTTCAAAATAAACACTCCCTTGTCCTGTATCTTTTGAGTCAGGGTCTGAGTTTCCTCTGAAGTACTCAACCTAATTGTCGATTCATATCCTCACATCCTCTTTCTCATTTTCTCCACCCTATGACTAGTGTCAGATCCAACCCAGGCTTTGCTAGGACAAGAACAATTTCATACTCAGAAGAAGGCTAATAAGTAATTTCAAGGTCTTGTTCATTTTTACTATCCTAAATGGTGGGAGCAAATACAGAACTAGCTTTTGAAGATGCTATCCTAGGAAGAATCAGGTTGAACTTATGAATATAGGTGTAATTATTAGTAATTCTGGATTCAAAGTGCTGCTGAAACATCTGTGTATAGTTCCCAGTGTTTACTCATAAAGTTATGTACCTTCAAAGATGACCTATATTGCATGGAATTCAAGTACCAAAAAATTGTTAATATGATGTGAAAAAAGCAATTCAAAATTTTAAGCAGAAAAGTGAATTAATTATGTGCCTACTTCTGACCAATCCCCTCACAATGCCTAATGTGTGCTTTGAGAGTGACAGCATCTTTGAAAAATCTCTTCAGGAAAGGAAGGGAAATAGGCAATATTATTACTAAGTGAGAATCATAACAGTAATTGTGGCTATGGGTTTTTAGGGTGATAGGCTAGGAAGCATCACATAAGAGTCAGAGACAAGTTGGGATTTTTGCCATAACACAGCAGAAATGGACTGGTGATTAGAATGATTTAACACAGGAAAACCTGTAGCAGTTATCTTAAGCTTTCATGGGATCTCTTCAATTAAATTAGATCTAAATAATGATAAAATAAGAATGGTAAAACCTTGGCTGTCACAAATCACCATGATGTCTTGATGGCTGCTCACCCAATTCCAAGACTTAAGTTCATTCCTATCTAAGTCTAAACCTTTAATATAAAGGAAGCCAGGAATCCTGAAGGGCTTTGTGATGTCATCACAAGCACATGCCAAAAATCTTTCACCCAGCTCCCTCTAAAAGTAGCTTTGACCATTTACCAAGGTAACAATATGGTAGGAAAAGGAAAATAGGCATGTCTTTCATGGAGTCTTGACCCCTGACTATGAACTAATATGGTAAAGAATGTCAGTGTGATCTACCGGGATGAATAGAAATACACGAAGGTTGGGAGATGATTAGATTGAGGGGTCCTAATTCTGTCATAACAGTACCTATGGATCTGCAGATCTGTACTGTGATTGCTTTCACATTTCCCAAATATAGAAATGACTGAATATCTATGTTAAATACCTGAACCTCAAAATATGTGTTATGATGCAACCAAGGACCAAATACTGAGCTTCCTTCTCTTACCAAAAGTAAAATTGCCCACTGGAGGAATTGCAGAGAACAGTCCATCATCAAAGATTCAAAAATACTAGGTGACATGGCAGTAGCTACTAATTGTCCCCTAAGAGCTCTACTTCCCTTTTTTCTCATAACAATATATCTTAGAATTTTAGCTAGGAAAATTTCTGAAAAAGAGACTACATTTTCCTTCAAAATGGAACTACATGGTGCCACATGACTAAGTTGTGGCTCAGGGAATGTGAGTGACAGTGATGAGAGAAATTTCTGGATCTTGTCAATCAAATAGATTGATGTGCATACTCCTTCCTTTTGTGCTGATTGAAATGTAGACCAAAGCACCACTGTAGGAACAATGTGGCAACAAGATAGAAGAATTTGGGTCATTCATAGAGCCACCAAGCTCTAGTGTACTTACACAAGGACTTTCACTTGAGTAAGAGACAAATCTTTATTTATTTTTTATGCCTGTACCATTCTGGATCTCTCTGCAGCAATTGAATCTATATGCTAACAAATAGAGGTGGCCATTCTTCTCATAGCTCCATTTAAAAGCTTGTGTCCCCTTTCCTTGCCTTATGCAAATGGCAAATGGCTCTTGGAGAATGTAAGTGGAGTACTATAAACTTAATCAAGTGGTGATTGTAAAGGTAGGTGCTATTCCTATGATCTCTCAAGTAAATTTAGTCAAGTAAATTCCTGACTCTTGGCATTCAGCTATTGTTCTTGACAAATATTTTCCCCAATAAGCAGAGAGTACCAAAGCAGCATGATTTGATTCATTTTACTTTAGATATACCAAATCTTCCACTTTATATAATTAGCCTTGAAATTTTGGTCATCTCATCAATTCATAGAATATCATGCTTATTCATTACACCAGTGACATTATAATGATAGATATGGGATGTAGGAAGTAGCAGATACTCTAGTTACATTGAAAAGATTCATGATGGCTAATGGGTGAGAAGTGAATCTGAGGAAAATTTAGAGTATTGACATCTCAGCAAAGGTTATGGCAATCCAATGAATGGTGAAAGGATATTTCTTCCAAAGTAAAAGGCAATTTGCTTCACTTTGTACCTCCTATGGCTAAGATTCACTTTGTACTTCTTATGGCTAAGATTAAGAGTTTCCATTCAAAACTTATCAAATTGAAGTAATCAAATTTAAAAGAAAAGAAAGTAGATAAAGGCATTTTTCTTATACATATTTACTTGGAATTTTTTAGATGGTTATAAATAGCTTGAAAAAATGACTTGAAATGAGAGGTCTAATGCTCTGGATAATTTGAATGAATTCTATACAATGTATGATAAGGAGACTATAAATGATTTATAGTATAAGAAAATTAATTTTTTGCATGGTTAGAAGACAACTTTAGCAAATGAAAGATGAAGAAAAAATGCACTGTCAAATAGAGTGAGACTAGATAAGTAAAATTAAACCAAAGGCCATGGTTGGGTTGCATCCTTGTCTTCCAATATTAAACCCATATGCCATTTTACAAAATTGAGTAATAGATAAATTGGCAAGTAAAAGTGAAAGTGTGGTGAAGAAATTAGAAATGATAATGCTGAATGTGAAACTGGAAGTGATTAGATTTGAGAAAACAGACAACAAAGATAGGACAAAACCTAGCTCTGCATGAAGCTGCTGAACCAATGATAATGAAAAAATCAGGTAAATAAAAAATATAGTAAAATGGCCTCAATATAGTTTAGTTTAAGTTGTATTAGAAGAGAAATCCACTTATGGTGAAAATGAAGCATTTACTTCTGTTCTGGATTAAAGATTATAATGTAAGTAAAAACCAATCAATTTGACTACCATGTGGGCCAAGCATTGAATTTAGATGCTGCCTTGAAAGAAAACAGTGTTTACAAGAAGATTTAAGGGAGACAATTTCACTAGTAGTAAAGGCTGGTTTCAGTTTTTGAGAAATTGACAAGACTTTACAGAATTCAAATTGAATACATTGAAGTTATAGAAGATATTTCTGACCATGTTGATGCTATCACTATTGGAAAGATTAGACATGCAGCCACAGGAACTCAATGAAGGCAGATACATTAACACAAGGTAGTTTAACAAAAAGGAAGAAGATGTTTCTGAAAAGTGACCTTGCCAAATCAAAATCTTTCAAATTAAAGGAAATCTCTAAGATATTCAATCCATGGCATTGAATGTGGAAAAATGCAACATGTAGGAAGATGATCCAAATTTATAAAAGTTGCAATAATTCACTAAGGCAGAGAAAAGATGCTTAATCTCTGTATTATGTTATATAATGAGAAAATGGTGGCCCAAAGTGTTTGAACTACTTTTAGTAAGTTGTTTTTGTTTGTTTTACAAAGAAATCAAATACTTTAATTCTCTGTATCTAATGTTTTAAATTTCAGTGTACTAAATATACTAAATATTAGCCATATAATTTTTTTCATTTCCCAACCATTAGAGAATTTTCAATGCTTTGTCAAAAGTATTTGAAGGTCACAGGCCAATTGTAACTTCCAGTTGATAATGAAAATCACTTTATATGGTTTCAACTTGCAAAGTCACTTTTATAGTCCTGTGCTACCATGCAATGCCAGGATTGCCTGTATTGATTATAATACAAATACAGAAAACTCATACTGGCATTAAAAAAGAAAAAGGCACTTAATTGACTTACATAATTGAAATGTCCAATGTTTTGTCTTGGTCCAGACATGGGTGGATTTGGGGTTAAAATGAAATAAAATGAACTTGATTTTTCTTCATCTTAAATATATGTATTGAATTTCTTTTCAGACTCCATGTGATAGCCTCCAGTGCCCTCACCCCATGGTAGCAAAATGACTTCAAGAATTCTATTTTCATACTTTCCCAGGATCTAGTCCAGTAAAATTGAATTCAGTAGAATTTTTATTTTAAAATTAATACTCATGTATACATCTTCAGCCTTACATTTATTATACTAGCTCAGATTGCTCTTCCTTACACCCCAATGACCACTACCAGGCACATGTGATCTGATAGTTGTCTTCTAATCATACAAGCTATTAGTGAAGAAGTGCAAATTACTCAACATAAAATCAAAGGAAATGTGTTGACAGACAAACTGTAGTTGTCTATGGCAAATCCTTGATGGCCATCCACTCCTACAGCTTTAATTGTCCTCCACATGAGAGTAGCTCCCAGATGGAGCTCTAAACAATAACCTATTTCCCAACTCCTTTCTAGCCATTTCCTCTTGGACACTCAGCAAGCACGTCACAGTAAATATGCCTGAAGGTGAACCCCTTATTCCTCCTTCTCCAACCTCAGCTAGGCTGATGTCTTTTCTTTGCTTCCTCTTTCAACAAATAGCATCACTGTCCACCCCACTTCTCAAACTAGAAAGCTGGGAAATAGCTTAAATCCTGACCCTGCTACCTCATTTCAATTCCCATCTTTATCTTTGGCCTGTATCATAGCAATAACTTCTTTTAACTTGATACATAGCCATTGTTTTTGATTTTCAAAAAGTTTGTTAAAATACACAAAACATTATATTTTCCATCTTTGCTATTTTTAAGTGTACAGTTCAGCAATATTAAATTCATTTATACCATGTCAAACAATCACCACCATCTCTGAACCTTTTATCTTGCAAAACAGAAACTCTATAACCATTAAACAATAATTTCTTGTTCCTTTTTACCTTGGTCCCTGGAAATCATCACTCTACTTTGTTTCTACAGATTTTCGTACTCTAGGTACCTCATGTAAGTGCAGTTAAATGGTACTTAGCTTTTTGTGATTGGCTTAGTTCACTAAGCACAATGTCCACAAGATGCATTCATGTTGGAACATGTCATTTTCCTTTCTTTTTTAATGATAAAATAATATTTCATTTTAGACAGATACCATATTTTGCTTCTGTTCACCTGTCAATGAACACCTGGGTTGCCTCTTCATTTTGGCTTAGCATTATGAATAATGTGGGCATGAACATGCTTGTACAGGTATCTCTTCAAGATCTTGCTTTCCATTCTTTTTGGTATATTCCCAGAAGAGACATTGATGAATTATTTAGTATTTATATTTTTAATTTTTTGAGCAACTGCTATACTATTTTCCAGTGATTAGACCATTTTACATTCCTACCTCTTCACATCCTTATTATATTTTTTTATGGTACCCATCTTAATGGGTGTGAGATTCTATACTTTTTTTTCCGTCTTCTGATCTGTCCTCATAGTATAGCTATGGTGATATTTAATAAAACATATTAGGATCGTGCAACTATCCTCTTTCAATACTTTGTGGCTCCTCATTGCCTTCAGAATGGTCTGACCTTCTTAATTTGTCTTCTGGGAAACCTTTTCTCCCTTGCTTAACTTTCCCAGCCTTACTTCTCAACAGCTCCTTTTTCTACTCTTCCTCTCCAATCCCTCCCCACTAACTACACACACACATATGAACTCTATGCATCAGTCACTCTGAAACTTGCTATATTATTTTCCTTATCTCCAACAAGATTTCTTCTGACAGATGCTCTTTCTTCTTTATCACTCGGTTAGCTCTGGCTTGTCTTTGAGGTTTCAAGATAGACAGCATTTTCTCAAAAATTGGTAAATTTCCTTTGCCAAGCTGCATCAGTAGCCCTAACATGCTCCCAGAGTACTCTATCCTCATCCTGACGTAGCACTTAATTTATAGTTATCTGCATACTTATCACATTTCCTCTGTTCCTACACTGTCCACCCTGCAGCTCTTTTTAAATTTTATTTACTTATTTATTTTGGTACTGGCATTGAAACCAGAGGTGCTTTACCACTAAACTACATCCCCAGTCCTTTTTATTTTGTGTTTTGAGCCATGGTAAGTTGCCCAGGCTGAGCTTGAACTTGCCATCCTCCTGCCTTAGCCTCTGCAGTTGCTGGGATTACAGGTGTGCTTCACTGTGCCAAGCTCACTATGTGACTCTTTAACACTAAAATGTAACTAGTGTGACTGGGGGATTGAATTCTTGATTTTACTTAGTTGTAGAAAGTTTAAATTTAAAAAAACTGATAACCAAATCACTTATTGTAAAATGATAAAGTGTATTTATAACAACTTAGGTATGTTTTTTAGGTATCTGCTTTTTCCCACTATAAATTTATGAAACCTAAATACAAATGAAAATTAAGTTATGTGAACTGAGATGTTATAAATATAAAATACAGACTGAATTTTTAATATAAAATATATTTACCAGCCATAAGTCTGTACAAATTACCTTTCTACCTACAGTTTTCTTTTTTAATAGTCTGAATTTTGAGGGCAGTAGAAAAAAAAAAGCATGCAAAGTATCTCAATAACTTTTTAGGTTGACTATATGCTGAAATGATACTATTTCAATATGTTGGGTTAAATAAATCATTAAAATTAATTTCATTTATAATTAGATTTTTTAGTGTAACTACTAGAAAATTTTAATGAATATGTGGCTCACCTTATACATCTATTAGAAGGCCCTGATATAGACTATAAATTCTATTGGTACAGGAATCATGACTATTTTGTTTACCTATTGAAAAACCTCTTATTACATTGCCATGTGTCAGGTATTAATCTATGTATTAATTTAGAATTACAAACATTAAATATTTGGATCCTTATAACAAACTTTTAAGTATTATTAACTATAGTCTATATATATATGTACACACATATGAAAATTTACACAAAGAGATTAACTAAACTAGCCCAAGGTCACAGGACTGACCTTGTGGAGTAAGCCTACAGGGGAAACACAGAGTCCATACTCTCAATAACTTGTTACGCTGGCTCTTGTTCATTCTCATATCATGGGGATTAGGAAATAAATCAACATATGAATTTTCCAGTCAACAACAGTATGAAAATATTCTTTATCAATCTGTTTATTCAGTTAGTATTAATTGAACCCTCAGTGCTAGGCACGGTGCTGAGTGAAGAGGATTCTGATGTGAATGAAACAAATGCTTTTAAAGCAACACTCTGATGGTGGTGACATCTCTATAATGAGATAATGATAACAGAATATTACACAGTACAAATGGACACTTAAGAAGGCATAAGGGAGTACCTGTCTCAACCTAGAGTTGACGGGTGAGGGGAAGAGTGAAAGTACCATGAGGGGTGAGTAGAAGTCAGCTGCAAGTGGGGAAGGTAGAGTGGGAGGAGGAGTGTAGCAGGAACTAAGTAGTGGAGAGAAGATGAGCAGAGGTAAAGAATAGCTTGGTGGGGGCTGGGGTTGTGGCTCAGTGGTAGAGCGTTTGCCTAGCATGTGTGAGGCACTGGGTTCGATTCTCAGCACCATGTATAAATAAATGGAAAAAAAAAAAGTTCCACCAACTTAAAAAAAAATTAAAAAAAAAAAAAAAGAATAGCTTGGTGTTTGTCACCAAAGGGGCTTAAGGCAATACATACCAAGTTCCAGTTCACCTACTTGAAACGTCACTCTGCATGAAGTTAGAGGAAAATAATTATGACATCAAGCAGAGCATTGACTAACAGCAGTCTGCTATAGTCCTGAGCATGGAAGATAATAGTTTACTAGTGTAAACTAGTAGGTTCAGTGGTGATGAAATAGACACACTTCAGAGGTATACATAGGTGAGAGTGGACCCAACTTGGTGTTTGGCTGAAAGGAGGATGAGGCCTGTTGCAGATGCTATAAATTACTTGGTCCATATCTATTTTCACTTTTTTTCCTATTAAAGAGACCCTAGTTTTGGGGAGAGTCAATGGATCTTGATTGTGGTAATTCCATCATGATAATTCTGTTTCTTAGTCTCCTTTGCAGGTGGGCTAGTTATCTAACCTGTGCTGACAAATGAGCTGCAAAGAATAGTCTGCCAGGAGATTCTGTGGGCACAGCTGTTTATTCTGGTAAAAGAGACTCACCTGGCTGCTGTAGTTTCTTCCTGCTTCCATTTTCCTTGAAGGTGAAATTGATGTGGTTCTGTTTTGATTCCATTGGGAGCACCATCTGAATTATGGAAATATGGCTGGACATTTTTAGGTTATTGAATCAATGCCATAGCCACCTACTCTGAACATACTGGTTATGGGAGGAAAAGAAAGTAATATAATTTAAGCTATTGTGAATTAAATTTTCTATCACTTCAGAGGAGCACATGTCTTTCTGACATGGGGTAAAATGAAAGTGCTCAAGTGTTTTTCTCTGGTCTCTGACTTAAAAATTTGGTTAATGGTACAGGGAAGCCTGGCAGTAGAGCAGGGTTAACAGGAAATGTGCTGGGCTGAAGGATATTTATGACAAGTTTGATAGATGTGGGTATATCCAGATGATGTGTGGATCACATGATATACACGTTCAAAATTTGAGAAAGAGTTCTGGCCTGAGGACACAGATTTGGGAGTCTTCTGCCCATTAGTACACTTTATCTAGAGAGATAAAAGTGCAATAAAAGAAAAGAATATAGCATATAAAATCATGCCTTTCAAATTCAAACGTGACAATGTAACTCCCAGTTTTACCCCAAGATAAGTAGAGCAGGTAATCTGGCTGCCTATGGTAGGATATAACTTGAATGTAAGCTGAAATCATACAATAACGAAGGAAATCTAGCATTGGTATTTTTGTTTGTATTCCCTGAAAGCACACCATGAGACAACAATTTAACTAGTTAATTGGGAAGTAATCTTAGGAAACACGTGGTAGTGGTAGGGAAGGAGAAATGATGTAGGAAAATAAAGGAAGTTAATAAAGGGTGTGCCATCAGGCAGTCACTGCTGTGGGTAACAAGCTCTATACTGCTGGAGAAACCATGGAGCCATTATAAAACTTATACCTCAGAGTTACTCTGCCTGAGCGTGAGAGAGCTGGGTTATGTGGACTACAAGTTCTGTCAGTGATTGCTGAAGACTGCCACATGCACATGGGTAGAGTAGATTCTTCAGTAAGGTACAAGTGCTGGCAGTGGGAAGTCTGGCTGGCACACACAGTAACAATAAGGCCCAAGATATGGATGAAGCTTCAACAGCTTCTGCGTAGAGTTTAATCAAAGCCAGGAAGGCTATGGAATGAAAATTGTGGTCTCAAGAAAAGAGCAAGAAGAAACCGGAGAGGAGACAGAACTGAGGGACGATTCTGAACTAAACAAGATGTTCTGCAGTGATTTACAGCATTCCAGCAGCCTTAGACATCAGCCAGACTGGATTTGTGAGGTGCTAACCTGTCCTCAATATAACATCATGCTATATAATTGAAACGTCAGTGGCGTTTGAAGAGCAGCTCCTGTTTTCACTACTAACTCAATTCTGAATAGACTAAAACTTTATTTTCCTCTCTTAAAAAACAAGAGTCCATGAGAGAAAATGAAATAAAGCAATAAAAACTCTATCCACTGCTGAAATACTTTGCTACATTTGCTTCAGAGGAAGGAAGATTTTTAATGAAAATTCTCTTGAGACATTGAAGGGTAAAGTGAAAGTGCTCACATTTGGTAATAATTTGTCAGTGGACAATTTGTCATAGATTCAATGCCAACATTACATGGCATTCCAGTGTCAGAAAATGCTGTTAAATTCCAGTAAGGGTTAGTACATTGCCATGTGAATTACATGGAGCCAAAGGAGAGTTGCATCTACAATGGAAGATGAAAATACCTTGAAGATATTCTTATATTTCACAATTTGCTCATTAAGTTTGCTTTTGGTAACCAGCTGACTTATATATAGTCATATTTACTTCTCATTGTATTTAAACTTTTGATATGTAGGAATTCAAAAGAGGATTTATGTTGATGGATGGCTGATGGATTTGGAATACATCAGAGTCCAGGGACCCCACCATTGGCTATTCTGTCCATCCCAAGGGTCATGCTTTCTTGCTGAATTTTCAGAGGCTTCCTGTGAATGAAAATGACCCTGAACATGACAAAAACTGAAAGCTAGTTGATCCAAAGATACTTCTTTCAGCAGAAAATACATTATGTTAGAATTGACTATAAAACACAAAGAATGTTAATTGGCTATTCTGAAACAATCTTACGTATTTCTTGTGATAGCCCATCTGGCATGGTAATGTTTGCGATACCATTGTCAGGTCAGTAACGTGCTGGACCTTCTCTGATATAAAACCTGATGTATGTAGAATAGGGAAAGACTTTTTAAATGGAAAATCTCAGTTCCTTATAGCACAATGCCCTGCATGCTGATTATGCACAAGATTTTTTGTTGTTGTTGTTTTTTAAAGGGAGCAAATACAAAAACTTGTAGTGCATTCGCTCTGAATAACTTTTCCAGAATGGTGATGAGAACATAGCAAAATCATGTACAAGTTAAGTAACTGTGATAAACAGCTTCTAGAAAGTTGTGAGTCTAGTAAGAATATTGGAATATGCAGTTTTCAAGTAGAAATGGTCATAATTGAAAGCAGTATCAAGTTGTGCCTGCTGTAAATCTACCAGTTTCTAGTTTAAGACAAAAAAAAAAAAACCCAATATAATTAAACAAACATCAATTAAATACACACACCACCACCACCACCACCACCACCACCACCACCACCACCACCACCAACAGGGCTGCATTAGGCAGAGTCAGGAAATATAAGCCCAAAGTCCTGCTTATCCTGCACTGGCACCTCCAAAGGTATCCTCAGGGAAGGAATAATTTTTTTTGAAAATATCTGTCATGCAGTCTATACATCCCTTCTCCTGTTCCCCAAAATGATGACGACTCAAGCATCTTTTTAAAAAGCCATATTCAAATCTTTACCTACTCATTTGGTCAGAATGACAAATTTACATTTCATTTTAAACACAAAGAGAAAATAAAGTGGGAAGAAAAGGACAACACAGCATTTTGCAATTTATTGTAAACATAAGTCTCGACCAAAGGTACTGTGTTTGAGAGGATATGAGAGGAAAAAGTGGACTCCTTTCCACAGTGCTTCTATTTTGCCTCTTCTGTGAACCAGACACAAATCTCAGGACATCTCCTAATATACAGCCCACCTTCCACATTCCCACAGGGTCCACCTCTTCAGACTTCGTCTTCTGTAATCTATGTTAATGTATTAATATATTCCTGTACCACACCTCCAGGCAACATGTTTGCATTTTATTTTATTTTATTTTTATGTTTTGGTACTGGAGATTGAACTCAGCAGCACTCGACCCCTGAGCCACATTCCCCAGCCCTATTTTGTGTTTTATGTAGAGACAGGGTCTCACTGAGTTGCTTAGCACGTCACCATTGCTGAGGCTGGCTTTGAACTCGCGATTCTCCTATCTCAGCCTCCCAAAGTACTGGGATTACACCGTGCCCGGTGTTTGCATTTAATAGGGGCCTTTGGAAATAACATATACTGAGACTCATGGGTAGCATAGCAGGCTGTAGAAAGATGTATTTGGGAAGGCAGTTCTTTCCAAATCCTGTCCTTGGTCCACCCAGATCGGTACCAGTCTTCTCAGGCTAGGGTTCCCTGAGGTATGTGTTGCAAAATCTTAGTTCTTTTGTCATATAGGTGAATGAATTTGCTTGATCAAATAAGTTTGGTAAATTAATGGTTTGTGCTATGCCATCCCTTCAGAGGGTCGTAAAGACTTTTTTTTTTTTTGGTACTAGGGATTGAACTCAGGGGCACTCAACCACTGAGCCACATCCCCAGCCCCATTTTCTGTTTTATGTAGAGACAGGGTCTCACTGAGTTGCTTAGGTCTCACTGAGTTGCTTAGCGCCTCGCCGTTGCTGAGGCTGGCTTTGAACTCGCGATTCTCCTGTCTCAGCCTCCCTAAGTGCTGGGATTATAAGCGTGAGCCACTGCACCCGGCTCGTAAAGACTTTAATAGAGAAGAAGACCTAGGAAGCCCTGTAGTTACTACCAGGGTCAGGGATTTTACCTCACTTTCAAGCTAACAAGATGTTCCATCAGCTTTTCATGAATGCTGGCAGGAAACAGGAGAATACTGAGTCAGAGACAAAGACCTTTATTATAGCATAGCAAGAAGTATAAGCGTTACATTCACCTGGGTTCCCTTTGCCCCCAAAGACCCACAAGAAGGTGCAGAGGGCACCTAAAGGATGCTGTATGTGCAGTGGGTTTGCATTTGAGCTAAGAAATTTTATACCTCTTTTCTTACAAGATTGCTCTTGTCCCAAAGGAAGACTTTTTACCTCATACCTCAAGATTGCCTATTGCTAGGTTGTTCACTACAAATATAACCATAAGAGAAAACGGGTGAAAATGTAATCAGGATCTTGCAATGTCAGCATAGCCCACAAAAACATGCAGGGACTGTATTCTTCTAATAGTAACAAAACCTGTTTAATTTTGTTTAATTCAGAAATTGCCAATATGTTTGACCAGACAACAAAATTCAGTGGTACATATTTTGGGGAGTCTGATTTCTATTTGGACTACACATTTTTGGACTCCACATGGTGGAAGGGTCAGAGTGTTTCATTTTAGCTTCTACTATAGGTTTTAAAAATAGTATCAATACAAGGGAGAGTTTTTCCATCATGAGACCAGTCCCAGTGATATTTTCAGGACTTAACACATTCCTTCAGTCGGTTTGTCTTTAGACCAAGTCTGAGATTCATATATTTTCCCCCTTGCATAATTACTTCCAAGACCAAATAGGAATGATTAGATTTCCTGGCCATTAATTATAATTCTAGCTTTTTTTTTTCATTTGGGTTTCTGTCAAGTGGAATTGCCACAAGAATTTTAAGGTACATTTATTTTCCAGAAGCTCTGTCGCATTCTGCCTGGTCTTCATCTTTCTCCACATATAAAGAATCTTTCAAACTTTATTCCCTTTAACCAATTCTAGAGATCAGTCCTTTGGAATGAAGAAGAGAAGCATATAAATTTATATAATTTTGTGCTTTGATCACCTTTGTCATTGTTCTCTTGAACTCTGGCCACAGTTCTTCCCTTCCATCCTGATCTCTCCAAGTTATGGGGAATTATTCTGGATGTCATCCTTTTTAATCCTACATCTCTCTTTCCCTCCATTTTTGCAGGTCTGTATGCTCATTTTAATTAAATTACCATATAGACTTTCACTTTTTTTTCTGCTGAACTCCACGGTCCAGGAATATGCAATTGATAACTACTGTTCTCTTGTTTCTTTCCTTAAACTTTATCTTGACTCTTTGTAGCCCAAATATCACCCATTAGAATACCTCTAAGTAGTAGCCTCTTCAGCCCTTTCCCCCCACCCCACTGTATCTACATGGCATCCTTTTTGTTAGTAATTCTTATGTTATTTTGTAATGATTAAGTGACATGAGCTGGTCATTTAGATCTCGTGCATCCAATTTTCCCTTTTCCTTATGGCTTTGATTAACTAGGATTATTTATCTTCTACTAACAGAAGAATTTTGAGTGTTTTTACCAAAAATAAATGAGAGATATATGAGAAACTAGAGATACTTACCCTAATTTAAATAGTATACAATGTATGCATGTATGGAAACATCACATGGTACTCCATCAACATGTATAATTTTATGTTTTATGCATTAGTTAAAAGACTACATTTTTAAAAATCAAAAATCTTCCCTATTATAAATGATCATTCTGTTTCTCTATAATACTTTACATATTCATATAGAAACTGTACTTAATTGCAGTTGTGATATGATATTCTCTTAAAATTAAGAGTGGTGAGCATCTGTTTACTTATCTTATAACTCTGAAAGTGAAAGCTGAATCAAACATCCTTGACAAATCATTAGCCATGAATCAGCCTTACATATTGTGAGACTGAATGTTGTTTTCCTCTGGATTTGATCATTGCAGGCTGTTGGAGTCTTAGAAAATGACTATATATCCATTTTGTAATCATTAAACCTGAATCTTCTTTGCCATTTCCTTGTTAGGAAATTGGGCTCTGTCTAAACACACATGTGGTTTGGTTTTAGAGACCTGGCATTTCTACCCAAATGATCAAGCGGGTCATAGAGCCAGGCAACTATTCTTGCTTCAGTTCAAAAAGTGCTCCAGTGACTTGAGGAAATTCGTCTCCTGAGAGATATAAGAAACCATCGCTCTAGGAGCTGTCCAGGTTATAACATTTTTAAACAAGACTGGTAACTCTGACTTCATATCAAATGTTCTCTCAGTTTTCAGGAAATATTTTTTGGAAGAAAATGAAACTTCAAGAGCATTGGAAAATTTCCACTTTTATATTTTCATGGGAAGATTTATTTTTAGTTCTGATTTCTCCAGACCTTTCCTGCTTCCTGTTCCCCCAAAAGACAGATTAGTTTCATAGGTAGGAAATTAATCAGAGAGAGAGAAAGCTCTCCAGCTGAACATAAGTTCTCCTAACCCAAATATTAGAATGATTTAGTACCAAAAAAGATGAAAAGAATTAGTCTGTGAAATCTCTAGGGTGAGACTGGGCTGCAAAATTTCACTGACTACTTCATGTTACTCTGGTGGTGGGAATACAGTGACAAATCAAAGGGACAAAAATCCCTGACCCCATGAAGCTTCCATTCCAGTAGAGGGAGACCAATACTAAACCATGAAAGAATATTAAATAATTATAAAAGCTAAGGAGAAAAATAAAGCAGGGAGAGGGATAGGAATGGGAGGGGGATGGATTAGATGTCAGAAAAGACTCCACTGAGAATCTAGTATTTGAATTAAAAAATTGAAGCAGGTTAGGGGGAGAGCCATACAGAAAGCTAGGAGAGGTACATTTTAGGCAGAAGGAAGAGCAAGTGCAAAGTCCCTGAGAAAGAATTATGACTGAAAGCCAGAGGAGCAGTGAAGAAGCCAAGCTAGAGGAAGCAAGGCAGAGGAATAAGCAAGGAGGTTGAAGCAAAGGGATGAGGGAGACATGCAGGTGATAAAGTCAAAAAGCTTGAGATGAGAGGGCAGATGATATAAGGCATTATAGGTCTTTGTGAGAATGTTGCATAAGGACATTTTGCCTGATTTCAGAATTTATAATACAGCAGGGAAGAAAATAAACAAATAATTATGATGAAATGATTTAAAATCAGGAAAGTACAGAGTGCTATGAAATCCTAGAATTGCAGGTCCTAATGCACTCGGGGTCTCTTTTCCATGATGAAATAATGTTTCTGCTGAGATCTATAGGAGGAACACAAGTTAGGTAGATGCAGGTGTGGTGCTGAGCATATAGGCAAGCAGTGGGTTGCAGCTGCTGCTGAGAGCACACCCAGGAGCAGGAAGAATAAAGAGCCATGCTGGCAACATACTAGAAAATGAAAAGGAGTCTTGTTCCTAAGGCAAAAGAATAGTATTCAAGATGAAACTTGGAAGTGGAGGGTAGCCATATTATTTTTAAAAAGAAAGTATTATAGGCTACTTAAGGGTTTGGATTTTACCTGGGAGCACTAGAGAGCTACAGATGATGATGAGCAGGGGATTGATGACCAAGTTTGTCTCCTTGATAGGTCACTCTAGATGAAGAGGGGGAGCAGATTAAGAGGAGCATGCTGTGATCTATGTGCACATTTCTGCAGTGGTGCAGGAAGAAGGTGACAGGTCTTTTGGACTTCACTGGTGGCAGGGGAATGGAGAGATAGACATATTTAAGACATTTGAGGGCTATTGTTTGGGGTGGTTGGATTTGGAGTTGCCGATGGGGAAGGTTAAAATGAAAGAAAGACCAAAGACATATGTTATTCAAGTTTCTGGCTGGGGCAACTTGATGGATGGTGGTGCCATTGTCTGCAAAGAGGGAACAAAGGAGAAGTAACAAGGTTAGAGATGGTCTTTGACTTTCAGAACATGCCATTTATTTAACTCAAAATAGCATTTCCTGTATTATTTTCTGTGATTCCTTCACTTAGCTGAGAAAAATTATAGATGATCTAATCATATCGTTCTGTGAGTGACTTCATTTCATCTCTAATCTTCCGTACAGGAATATCATTTCAAGGGAACATTCTCTACAGGTCTCTGCAAGTCTGTCCTGTTGGTTACTTACCGGCTTTAGAGCAATCAGGAAGCTACTGGCTGTTGTATAGTTAAGCACGTGGCGCCATCTTCCGGACAGTTTGTTAAAAGCTCATCTTGGACTGAACTGCACGCTAGTCACACCAGAACACTTTCTACCCAGTGAGGCTGACTCCATCTTGTTTGGTAATTAAGATGCTGAAAACAATGTTTCTTCCAACTCCGATGGTGTGAGCAGGTCCTTTGTCTTCATGAGAACTGAATTTTACCACAGGATATAGGAAAGATTTTCTTTCAGAATCATTCCAGTTTGAAAGTGTCTGAGAACTGGAAAATAAGCCTTGCTGTGGAAAAGACTGGGAAAGGAAATTAAGGTAGCAATGCTGGGTTTTTGCCTTAATGCTCAGATTCTCAGGGTTTTTCCCAATTCCATATCCAGTATTTATGTTCTTCACAAGGTGCTTCATTAAATGCATAGCCAAGTGGAATTTAACTGATAAATTTAGAATGCTGTACAAATGCATAAATATAAAAATAGGAAAAAAATTTAATTCAGACTTTGTACTCAAATTTTTGGTTTAGCAGAGGTAGTGTCACATATTTATGCAATCTCCACTTTAAAAATAAAAGGTTGTAAATAAGAAAATGATACTTAGAACTAACCACATAAGAAGGAAAAATAGAAGCTGGGCGTGGTGGTGCACATCTGTAATCCCAGCACTTTGGGAGACTGAGTCAGGAGAATCACGAGTTCAAAGCCAGCCTCAGCAAAGGCGAGGCGCTAAGCAACTCAGTGAGACCCTGTCTCTAAATAAAACACAAAATATGTCTGGGAATGTGGCTCAGTGGTCGAGTACCCTTGAGTTCAATCCCCGTACCAATAAAAAACAAAAAGAGATTACGGAACTCATTAATCAGTTGTCAGTATAGTTAACTTTGTTTCTCAGGTGTGTACAAGAAGGAATAATAGAGCTCACCAGATGACTTTTATTTTAAAAGTCCTTTCAGATTTTAATTACTATGTTTTAATAAACTTCACCCTTTCTTTGTGTTTACCAATGTGCCTACCAAAATGTGTGAATATGTGTGTTTATCATAATGTACCTGCCACCTCCAGGTGCCAGATATGGTATTTAACCTACACAAAGCATTCAGCACACTCTCATGAATCACTGAGAAGTAAACAACTTGGCTTTTTCATGGAGGCAAATAGGTTTCTACGATTTTGTAGTACCATACTTGTAAACAGGCTTTCTTCTTGGACTTCTCTCATTAGAAATATATGCTTCTCATTGAGGAATCTTAAATTTCAGAGTTTCTTTTAATCCCCAAAGAGGTAACACATTAATCTAAATTCTATTTCTAAACAAATGGGGTCTCAGAGCACTCTATCAATAATGAATTGGATTTCCTGGATTCCACATTGGGCTCATGGGGGTTAGGGGGCGGCATACAAAATGTATAGCCAGTCATAGTTTTTAGTAGTAATGATGCATTTACAATGGGCAAGGTGCTCCATTCTCATAAAGACTGATGAATACTTTTTTATGGAGGGTGCTTTTAGTATTTGTATTCTACAGATTGGGAAACCAAAATATAGAGAACTGAAAATAATTTGGGCACAGTCTCATACTCTCCTTCTAGTAAAGCTATGGAAATGAATTATACCCAGGCACTCTCTCCTTAGTGATAACCTTGGTGATAACCTCATACCTAAGGAAACTGTCCATTATGCACAGACCAGAAATAAAGCCCCAATCAACAACCAGGATAATAGTCAACAGAAGATTTGCAAGAGGGCAGAATCTGGGGTGATCCCTGAGTGTGGAAGTTCCTTCTCTCATCTCTCAATGGTTACAGTCTTGATGCTTCCGGACTGGGAATTCTGGGCAGGATGTGCTAATGTAGGTGCTTGATACTGAAAGGGTGAGCAGGGAGAGGTTGGGATTCCCAGAGACTAGGGTGTGGAGAGCCAAGGGATTCACTGCTGCTTCTTCACAATTTGTTCTAGAATCAGTCCCAGAGATAGGGAGCCATAGTCCCAGAAAATGAAGTTAACAACACATGCTCAGAACACTGAGTGTTCTTCACCTCATTCAGTCAGGCAGGAGTGGATGCACAGGGCATGGTACCTAGGCTCACCTGATTGGGGCACATCCAGGTCCACTAAGAGTCCAGCAGGCCAGCACACCAGCAGCACCAGTGACAGGGACAAGCACAGGGTGGGCATGAGGCCTGGCCCAAGGCTCAGCCTGGTCACAGACTATGTGACTTTGGGCTATCCATTTAAATTCTTTGATCTTTCATTTTCTAAGCAGAAAAATGGCTGTAATAGCTATCAGATAGGATTTTTGAGATATCAAAGAACTCACATGTGTGAAACATTGTCAGCT
Source organism: Geosciurus inauris (assembly GCA_004024805.1). NCBI lineage: Eukaryota > Metazoa > Chordata > Mammalia > Rodentia > Sciuridae > Geosciurus > Geosciurus inauris. Next base: position 121,179 of record PVHX01000420.1, on the reverse strand, counting down.
TTAATACTCACCCAGGGCTTTGTGTGTTAGGTACAGAAAATTAAAACACAACATTTGTTCTCAAGGAGTTCACAATCTAATGGTAGATAATCTTAGTTATCTTTCTTCTTGTAAGCCTCTTCCATTTCTAATTCATACACTCACTCTTCAATTTGGATTTTGTCTTAGTTTAGGTTTCCTCAGAAGTAGACCTTGAGACAAGGATATGTATGCAAGGGGTTTATTTGGAGGTGCAAATAATCACAGGGCAGGTATGGGAAAGTGACACAGGAAAAGCAAGATCATCAACATAGGGTCACTTGTATGGACACCACGAAGGGCCACTCTGGAAAATGCTGTGAAACACAACTCAGAGGCTTCCCTACTGAACAGTGGGATTTCTTTTACTCTGTGTTACTTCTTGGCACTTGTGGTCAATTCTGCCATCAGAAAGCATCAGCACACCTTCAGGAACTGGCAGTCCACTTGCTTCCTCATGCTCTTCTTCTTCAGTGCTAGTGCAGAATGATTCTTTGTTTGGCTTGGTTTGGCTCTTGGGTGCAAGGCAGTGACCTACCTCACTCACACATGGACCAACACTGCCAACACCCTACCCATAGCCTTGACTCTGAGGACTTTAGTGTGCTCTGGCCATGTTCCAGCTGCCAGCACCTCCATTTCTTTGCCCAAAGCCTTTTTCAGAAGCTGCTTCCACACACTCTGCCTGTACACTTGGCAGGCCACAAGTGCCAGAGCTGTAGGTCAGTAGAATTATTGCTTCACTATTGAACTTTCTGTGATGATGGAAATACTCTGTATGTCTACGGTTCGACGCTGTAAACTCTAAATACAAATGAATATCAAGCACCTGATATGTGACAGATATGGCTGAGGAATTGCATTTGACTTCCACTTAATTTTAATCAATCTAAAACATTAAAAATGGCTAGCAACTACCATGTTAGACACCACAACTTTAGATTATTTAAAATTATGTCTTATTATTCATAAGAAATTACTTTAGCACATGTATGATTACACTCCTGGAGTGACTCTGCATCATGTACAGCCAGAGGAATGAGAAGTTGTGCTCCATTTGTGTACAGTATGTCAGAATGCATTCTACTTTCATGTATAACTGATTAGAACAAATTTTTTTAAAATTAAAAATAAATAATTTTAGATAATTTTCTTCATTAAAGGATAGAGATAACTTCAATACATTATATGGCCAAGTGTTAAAATCCATATTATGTTAGATCTGAGGTCACAACCAAATATCAGTATCCTAATAGACACTCCTGGGATGTAGAAATAATGATGAACTCTTATCAACATTTATTATAAAAGCTATTATAAAATTTTTAGTAATTGAATTTCTAAAGCTCAACATAGTAGTGTAGGAATGATAATATCTCAGCAGCTCTACTGCATACTTATGTTTGTAAATAAATGATCACTTTGGAGCAATCACTGTTGTAGAGGAGGATTTGGGCGGTACACTATTTTTCTTTATAATATTTTCTTCATGGTCTCACTAATTATATCTCATATTATTATTTAAAGTTCTGTAAACATTTGTTGACTCCAAATAAATATAGCATGCTTTATGACTAGCTAACATATTCTCTTACGTAATGTATAATCTAGTTTTCACTGTCACTATGTGAAAATTTTAATAGTTATTTTAGTACATAATAAATAGCTTGCAGAATTGTTGTCATCGCCACCCTTTACTCCTCCAGTTCACTCTGCCATCACTTGTTTCCGTGGTGTGAATCAGTTCATGTGCAGTGGAGACCCAGGACTGGTATCATCTTGGAGCTACACTGGTGCATGGGGAATTTCCCGTGGGATGTTGGCGGGTGGGTCTCTGTGTGACAGCTGCAGGACTCGGGCTGGGCTCCGTGGTGCCTGTTAACCGTCCTCCTCCTGGCTCCCTTGGAGGTGCTCCTGATGCGGTTCTCCTCCATCTTTGTGCACTTGGCCTGTGTTCGTAACACTCCAAACACTTTTTTAAATTCCATGTAAGGAGAGTACTTTTAAAAAATTATAATTACCTAAAGCACATATTAATTGTACAAAATCATGGGATTCATTGTGATATTTTCATACATGCATATAATGTACTTTGATAGTATCTACCTTCCCTCTTACCCTCTTACCCTCCCTTTTTCCCCTGCTCCCTTTCCGAGTCCCCCCTTTTTTTTTTTAAGATTCTGCACATGAGAGAAAACATGATACTGTTTTTCTGAGTCTGATTTATTTAGCTTAATGTGATAATCTCTAGTTCCATTTATTGCCTATAAACTGCATGATTTTATTCTTCTTTATGACTGAATAATATTCTACTGTGTTTATATACCATATTTTCCTTAACCATTCTTCTGTTGATGAGTATCTGGTCTTATTATGTGGCTATTGTAAACAGTACCATGAGAAACACGAGCATGCATGTTTCCCTATTGTATGCTGACTCTGATTCCTTTGGGTATGTACCCACAAGTCAAAACTCTTCTTTTACACCCCTTTCCATAAGCCAATCCTAAGATTTTGTTGTTATTGTTGTTGTTTACAAGGATCTATTTATGTGGGAGTATTTATTTGTTTGTTATTTAATTTTTAAAAATGGTGCTGATATTTTTATGAGGAATACTGTTCTTTTCTAAGCAGACCAGTTAATATGTTTTGCATGTTTTGAGTGAAAATTGTATATTTTAAGTGACTTAACCCTGATAGTATTTACCAATAGAAACCCTATTGTTTTTAGTGTATGATTTTGTAGTATTTAGTTGGTGTTTCTTTTTTCAGGAATATATTTGTTGCATTAAAGCAAATAACTACATTTACACTTCAAGTGGAAGAATAGTAATAACAAAAAACATAAAGAGATCTAAACTCCAAATAGCATTTAGAAAAATTTCCTACATTTGAAAGTAAATATTCAGATATTAACAATATTCCAAACTACAAGGCTTGTTGATATTAGTGGTTTTGCTGAACCAATTAGATACAATGATAACTTCAAAATAATCACTGGTCAGATACAAGTTCTGGGATGCCAGAAATGTTATTGAAGATGGTTATTTAATCTCCCAAATCCTAGACCAAAGACACAGGAAAGAAGAGATTTTTGCTAAATATCTAGACCAAAATCAAAAGATCATCCCTCTATTAGGGGAAAAAAATGAAAGTGGTCCTATATAAATCATATATGATTTCTTTGAGGTTTTGGTACATTTGCTCTTTTTTAGAATATTCCCCCAAATCCAGAAGACTATGAAATCTTCCAACCCCCAGCTATGGGGCCTCTTTTTTGGTCCAATATAATAGCCTGTCTTAAGAGATACATAGAAAATATGTATGGAATAGATATAAGAGAAAGTTAAAACTTATTCCATAGAAATAAGTATGGAATGTCCATACTTAGGAGTTAAAAGTGCTCTATTCCAGACAAAGGAAGACTGCTACCATGTGGTACTTATGTGGAAGTTATTTCCTATGAGGTGCTGCCTGTGTGTTTATAAGAAGAAAGTATAAAGATCCATTCATATACACACACCTCAGTTTTGTGTCCTTAAAGCATTGTTTTCCAAAGAAAGCTACAAGAACATCCCTTAAAATATATGTGCATTAATTAAGAGTTACATGCTTTTAACTGCCCACTACCAAATTTAGGATTTCTTACTGCCAATATAATTTAGGACGGCTCCCAGGGGCAGTGGAGGCCAAGACATGTTGAGCCTGATGCAAAATGTTTTCCAGTTTGGCATCCACTGCCCTAGGTGCCACCTGCCTTAGGGGCCATTTGTAGAAAAGGTATTCAAAGTTTGTGCTCCATGTTATTGTATTATTAGAAAGACAGGCCTTAGAATCAGAATATCTAGGTTCAAAGCTTAGCTATGTTATTTCTCTGCTGTGGGAACTTGGTAGAGTACTTACGATGTTCGCCTTAATTTTCTCATTTTTTAAAGTAGGGATAAAATAGTTCCAATTACTGGGTTGCTGTGATAGCTTTTTGTCACTGTGACAAAGTGCCTGAAATAATCAACTTTCAAGAAGGAAAGATTTATTTTGGTTCAAGGTTTTAGAGGTTCATGGTCAGTTGGCCCATTGCCTTTAGGTCTGGGGCAAAACAGAATATTATGTTGGGGAAGGCATGGTGGAGCAAAGCTGCTTGCTTTGTGGCAGCTAGAAAGCAAATAAAGAAAAACAGGAAAGGGCCAGAGTCCCAATGTCCCTTTCAAGGGCACATCCCCAATGACTAACTTCCTTCCACTAGACTCCACCTTCTAAATGTTCTACCATCAGCCCATAGCACCATCAACTGGCAACTGAGTCTTCAATGTGACCTTTGGGGGAAATTAAAGATCTAAACCCTAACAGTTGTTGAGAGGATTCAATGAAATAAATGTAAAGTTACTAACCTAAGTGAAGCAAATGTAATTGGTAGTGCCTGACATTAATAATTGTTGAGGTATTCTCATTTTCATGATGATGATGTTTTCTGAGTGGTATTTACCCCCAAATTATAAATGAAATCATTACTGGGAAATAGTGGAAGGAAGTTAGGTCATTGGGGCTGTGCTCTTGAAGGGGATATTGGGACCCTGACCCTCTACTGTTTCTCTTTCCTTGTGCCCTTGCTACCATGAAGTAAGGTGACCAGTAACTTTTAAAAGATAAGCTGATCACCAGCATTGGCTGGATGCTTCATTTTTTTGGAAGCAGAGCATTGGACTCTATGAACAAAGAGATGTTACATTACTGACTGAGACCTTTGGCCAAACAGAACACGGAATAGCAATGAATATCAGTAGCCTAATGCTTAATATGCAATTAGATATTAACAGTGACTTTGTACAATCTCACCAACAAGTATTTGAATATATTATTTTTTCTATAACCTATATATTTTCTATATGCATTCACATGTATATCTTAAAGAGACACATATTTGTGATCACAAGTTGAATAGGTGTGGAGAGTATGGTTGAATGTGCATTACAGATTCTCTGGTTCTTCCATGAACCAGATATGTAACTTTTCAAGTTGCTAAATACTGCAGGTCTTGGTTTATTCATCTGCACAAGGGAGATACAAAAGATAACTACTGCACAGGTTTGTTATGAGAACTAAACATTTTCAGTGACATAAAATACACTTCTTTGTGTGTGGTTAAGTAGACAAAATGCTACCTATAAATAGTTATAAAGCATTTATTTTTAAGCATTTAAAAAATTTCCATCATTTTATAGAGACCTAACATCACCTATATCCAGAAACTCTGCTGTAGGAACACAGGGAATAATGCAACTAATAGCAGCAGACAAATGTCTAACACAGAATTGGATACTGCCAATGACTTTGCATTATTTCATCAACAAGCAATTTAATATGCTCTTTTTTCTGTAACCTGTATATTTTCTGCACACATTCATTCTTGTACCATAAAAAATCAGATGTTTGTGATCACAATTGGAGCAGCTATGGGTATTGTTGTTGTTGTTATTTTGTGCTGCTGGGGATCAAACCTAGAGCACCACACATGCTAGGCAAGTGCTCTACTACTGAGCTACACTTCAACCCCAGATCCTATGTTTGAAGACAAAAGGAAATAATAGTTAAGAAGAAAACAAAAAGCAAGTTTCTATTTTCATTTAGTTAGAGGAAGCTCACTGGAGCTCTTAAGGAGAAAAGGTAGACAATTTGGTGGCTTAAGTGGAAATAGTAGCAAGAATTCACAAAGAGATAATGAATAAAATAAAGGTTGTAATGATGCTACCTGCTATAATACATAAATGCTGACATTTCAGTGGCTTAACATAAAAGAAATATTGTTTATGTCACAATTCAATGAAGCGCTTCCTGATTAGGCTGCTAAATGGGGTTTAGGATCTAAGCTCTTGCCATTTTGTGCATCTACCATCTTCTAAACATAGACCCCATGGGTCACCTTTCAGGGACTGCCATCCCAACCAACTGAAAGAGGCAATGGAATGGAATATTGCAGGTGAGAGGTTTTTATAGGTCAGGCCCAGGAGTGCTGCTCATTATTTTGGTCCATGTTTCACTAGCAAGAACTCAAAACACCACAGCTTTTGCCTCAGATGCCTTTATGCAAAATGGCTATATTGTCTTTCTTAATACAAACCAATAAAAATTCATAATATGACTAAGAACAAAAAAGCTGAATTGAACCTATCTGATTCAACTGGACAACTGGATTGAATCTATTGCATAAGTACATAATAAAGATGTATGATTAATTATTATGCAAACCAAAATTCATCTTCAGAAAGCCCTTCCATGATTATAGGAACAATAACTAGCAGTAAGCTCTTCATCTGTGTGAGCAAGTTTGCTATGAAACCCAACTTACTTACCATTACTCTACTTATACAAAGTAGGAATCATTATTTTCATTTTGTAGATTAAGAAACTAAATACCAAGAAAGCTCTTGCCAAAGGTCATAGAGATAAGAAATGATAGGGTAGAGATTCAGGCTAAAGATTCAAACTTAAGTTTGAATCCCAAAGCCATCAGATTTTATTGTTTCCTGTGATTTCTGCTCAATTCAGAACTCCTCAATTCAATTCTCCTCAATTCAGAACTCCTTGTGTATACCCTTTGTGTCTCACTGCAAATGTTTGTATGTATGTTGATTTATAACTTGTAGTCATTAACCATTTTTTTGTTACATAAGAATGCAGGGGCTTAAGGCAAGAACAACTTATTTCTCTAGATTCTGTAGGTCGATGGCATGGTTCTTGTGTTCTACTTCCAATTAGCTGGAGTCATTCATTGCTATTAGCATCAAATGAGGCTGTCGGGGTGAAAGGTCCTAGAAGCCCTCTTCCATATGCCTGAGTCCTGGTGCTGACAGCTGTGAGGCCTCAATTCTCCATATGCTCATTCTCTCCACATTCTCTCCTCCAGAACCTCTTCATGTGGCATCTTTTAAAAAGATAGTCTGGACTTCGTTAAGGAAAGGGGCTGTCTTCCAAAAGGCGAAAACAGGCTGTTGCTAGAACTGGATTAGCATTATTTCTGCACATCTATTTGCCAAAGAAGTCACAGGGTGGGGGTAGGGGGCAGCCTAGGTTAAAAGACTGAGGAAAGAGGCTTTCTTTATTCTTAGCATCCATTGTTCTACCACATAGCATTTTTGAAGAGTGGCATCCCAGTACAATTCCTGAAGGCAGGATTCAGGCCTTTCTTAATGTTACAATTGGTTCTTAACACCCAGGACTCTGCTGTGTGTACAGTGAGTCTCCAAAATGTTGATTGACTGGCAGTAGAGAAACCAAAACCATTTTGGTGGGAACAAAACCGACCTGGAATATTCTTCAACAGGTTACGTGGGCTCACCACCTCCTTGTGAAATTTGGTAAACATCTCTTTTTTGGCGGGGGACTGAGGGGTGGGAGATGTAGGGGGAATTGAACCCCGGGACTCTTAACCACTAAGCCACTCCCCAGAACTTCTTAATTTTTTTATTTTGAGACAGGTTCTGGTTAAGTTACCCAGGGCCTCCCTAAATTGCTGAGGCTGGCTCTGAACTTGAAATCCTCCTACCTCAACCTCTGGAGCAGCTGGGATTACAGGTGTGCACCACCATGCCTGGCTAATAAACAACTCTTGCCAATCATTTTCTTTCCAAGGAAACCGTGACAATTCACCTACATCACTTTATCAGTTCCCTGTTTTGTGCTCGCCTAATTAAAGATGCTTACCTGTCTGTTTGAGCCACAATATGGAAGCTTTCTGCTGATAGGGTCTGAAAATCATGACAAGTGGTACATTTGGAGTGTAAGACAAATGAAAATTTAACAATATACAATGAATTAGTAACCACATGGAAGGACTCTACTAGAATAAGGTCTTTGCCCATTTTTTTGCTGGCTTTTATAAGAAAATGAAATTGGCCTGCTTATCAACATTAAAAAACCATCTTGGCTCTCACCTCTTTCTATTTTGAAGTGTAAGTAGCTACAAATCTCATGCTAGGTATGGTAATCTTGGCTATCCAGTGTGGTATCAACCCTAAATTGGTTACTACTTTATAAAGGATTTTTGGTAGGTTAAGGTATGCATGCACATGTATAAACCAATAAATAAGATGGAAAATAAAAGAGGATAAAATTGTACATGCATAAAAGAGTAAAATTGAATAGAAATCATACAATTGGGTGATCTTATCAGCAAAACATAGAGATGACTCTTGGGAAAGTGAAATGGATTTGTTAGATTTACCCTGCCTTTTTTTGTATTAGATATAAGGAATTATGCACTCATGGTTTTATGTATGAGAAGTAACACCTTTTCTTCCATTCAGGCCTCTTTTTTATCAAGATCGCTGTAAGGAGATAGCAACAAAAATTTATGAGAGTTAGATCCAAAAGCAAAGGCCTGGGGCATTTTTTTGGAAAGATAAAGACTGTTCATTTGGGAGTTCTCTATTCCTTTATTACCTGAGAAAAGATGGAGCAGTAATTGACATGTGGTTCTTGACAGATGTTGACAAGGGAAAAACATGTAACTAAGCCCCTTGGAGTTTTTGCAAAGAATGATTATGATGCCTGTCTCCATGTTCTATAACCTCAAGGGTACAATCAAATATCACTCCTACCCCAAATGCCAAACAGACATCCATGCAGATGCTATAGGACCATATCAGCATCTGGTCAAAGAATAGAATTCTCTCATGCCACATAAAAGGCACATACAATAGAGACCACTAAATGTGGAGTTGCTTTGATATATTCTATTGTTAATGTCTATTGAAATAGATTGATTACTATAAAGAAAGTTTACCCATTTTTTTTCTTTTTAACTCTCAGAGCTTGTATCTAGGAATGCATTATAAAATTAAATAATTTATTGTTTTGCTCCAAAATGATATCCATACTTTATTTTATAAAATAGCAGGATCATAGAAATATTAACAAGCAGGCTATCAGAATAGCACTGCATAAGAATAAGAATTAGATTTAGAAAGAAAACACTTTGTCCTTATTTGACAAACATACAGATGAAAAGTTGGAAAACTATCAGTCATGCAGATGTTTTTAATATCCAGATGTTATGTAGCAAAGATACTTGGCAACAAATGAAACTTGCTTTATTCATCCATCTGTTTCATTCTAGATTAATTTGGTAGAAAATTGAGGAATAATGGAAATTACAAGCATATTTCAGTTGTTTCCAATAAAAGTTAAGCAAAATGCAGTAATACTATTTTTACATTTCTGATCAGTATGTCTGCAGTAGTAGGCTAAGAATTCCTTAATGAAAGAACAATTGTTCATGATAGATAAAATATCACGTTGATTTGACTTTAGTACACCCTGCCTTCTTTTCTTACATTATATTATGAATGCTTTACTATTATAGCTAAATAATAATTTGAAAATTTAGTTCATTTTTTTGTTTTATTTTCAAATTTATCTGCTCTTCCAATATTCCTCCAGCAGCAGGCTCTCTGTGGGTTATTATCAGAGAGGAGATGCATGTCAGAGTGAAAAGCACAAGTAGCTATAAATCTTCCTTAATTTGGTTTCCAAATGCATAAGCTTCAAACAAAAAGGGTCTAGCTATGATATGGAAAATAAAGATACATACTCTTTCATGCATTCCTCAATTATGGCTTGATGTGCACACTGAAATTGAGCACCATAGATAGACATGATACTATCATGATTGTGTTAGTCAGCTTAGGTAGGTTTAGGTACACTTTAGGAACAATCAAGTCCAAAACCTGTTCTTTCTTATACTCCTGCCATGGGTCATCTTCCACTGGCTACCCAAGCTGAAGGAGCAGCCCTTATTTGGGATGCTGGCTTCTTCTATGAAAACAAAAATAAAAATTAAAAAAAGCAAAAGAGTAACAGTGGACCACACAATAGCTTCTCTGAAGCTTTTGCTGTGTGTGACCAATGTCACTTGTACTCACAAAGAATTCAACAAAGCAAGTCATATGACTGAGCCTGACACCTTCCTATAGAAAGTATTATCCTGTCACTGGGCAGTGCCTCATCAGGACAGAGGCCCAGGAGGGAGGGGCAGCAAATATTTTTACCTCAATGTAACTTACCACAGTTATCATTTTAAGTATGCGTCATGTGCTTAATTGTCCAGTTTTCTGGTAAGATATGTCAAAGTAGTCATCATTTATGCTATTTTTCATTTGGGAGACTGCAAAAAATAAGAGAAAACACTAATTCAGATATAGGACACAGAATGAGAATAGTGAAGTAGTTTTGGATGTTTCCAGATAGGTAAACAATACTGTGTTTATAAACCATACATAGGATCACTATAAATTCAGGTTCAGAGTGGAGAAAATAGAGGAAACTGATAATTTGTTTTGTCAAACTGGAAACAAGTTTATGAAAAGTTCATAGTTTAGGAGCTGTTTGGGGGAGAAAAGTAATAAATAGTGATGACTAATATTTGAGTGCCCTTTTACAATTTATGTCTGATCTGTTTTGTTTTGTTTTGTTTTGTTTTGGTACCAGGGATTGAACTCAGGGTCACTCAACCACTGAGCCACATCTCCAGCCCTATTTTTTGTGTTTTATGTAGAGACAGGGTCTCACTGAGTTACTTAGCACCTCACCATTGCTGAGGCTGGCTTTGAAATCGTGATCTCAGCCTCCCAAAGTGCTGGGATTACAAGCGTGAGCCACCACGCCTGGCTTATGTCTGGTCTTTAATATTTTAGCAACCACCTGCAGAAGATAGCACCACTTCCATTTAGAGATGAGGACAGTTTGATATTTAACTCAGGTTAAATGAGTGACCCAAGTCTCCAGAACACACATCAGAGCCAGGATTCAAGTAATCCCTTTTGCTTTTACTTCTATACATTTTATGCTTACATGCTGGAATTTGGTGGGGTGGGAGGGTAATATAGAAAAATGTTTCCTTAGTAAGGTGTTGGATCCTGTTGATGGAATTTTCCTATGCAAGAAAATGAAAGCAAGTGAAGTTAATGGCAAGTATTATGAAGTGCCTAACTGGTGAGATGGGAAGGAGAACAAAGATTTAGTCAAGAAATATTTGTTGAGGACCCATAAGTAGGATGACCGATAATGAGGAACACCCCTGGTACCGGGTGGGGATTTGGAAGAATTTGGTGGGGCCTGAAAGTTAGATATAAACCATCTTAACTATTTAGTGGTATTTTCATTCTACTTGGCCATTGGCTGAGAAACCCTGTGAAGGTGTGACCTCCATGTAAACACAGTTATGGGTCCAGAGGAGAAAAATTGAGGCCATCAGTCAACTATGCTCCCCATAGCAGTAGATACATGCTACCACGTTTCACCCTTGCACTGCACAAATCTAATTCTTCATTTAGGTTTGAAGAAAAGTTCCTCCAGGGCTCCCATTGGCCCTACTTCATGAGGGGAATTTTAAGGGGAAGTTGGTGGGACAAATAATGGTCCTTGTCCTGCAGTTGGTCTCAAAACTGTGAGTGGTACTCACTGTCTATGTGTCATATATTCCCCTCACTCTCAAATACCACTACCTTAGCATGCTTAAGTGCTTTACCTGGTAGTGTCAACTGAATTCTTATTCCTAGATACCTGGGCCTTTGACAATTGTATTAAGCCAGGTTGCTGCACAAATTTACCATTATGGTGGGGCAAGGAGGTGCCCAAGTGGATCATCTAAGTTCCACACATATTTTTCCCTGGCCCTATTTCTTTTTTCTCTCTTTCTTTTTTTTTTTTGGTACTGGGGATTGAACTTAGGGGCACTCAACCACTGAGACACATTCCCAGCTCTGTTTTGTATTTTATTTAGAGACGGGATCTCACTGAGTTGCTTAGTACTTTGCCTTTCCTGAGGCTGGCTTTGAACTTGCAATCCTCCTGCCTCAGCCTCCCGAGCTGCTGGGATTACAGGTATGCACCACGGCGCCTGGTTCCTGGCTCTATTGGTTGATCAAGGTAAATTATCCTGACAGTACAGTTATACTTTTTCTGTCCTGCTGGTTCATGGACACAAGAAATTCAGTAGTTCCTTGGGATTATTTCTTTAGTTCCTTTAAAACATCTTCTCTCTTTAAGGACCAATACTTCTAATCTTGTGGAGTTCATAGTTACGGAAAGCACAATATCCCTCAGTGTGTCATTGCTGGGGGATACTAAGTGGGTTCTGCTTCCATTCCTTGTTTCTCAGATCCATGAATTTTTCCAGATTCATTTGGGAACAGAGCACCTTTTAGCAGTCTCTGATTTAATGGAGACACTGCACCCTGAAGGATGGTACCCTATCCTTGTAGAGGATCCTGATTTGAAGCTTTATCTATGCCTTTAAGAGGTTGTTCCAGCACTCTTTGAGGCTAGATCCTTCCAAATGCTTTATATATAAGTTTAAAAGATCCCATGCCATGGGTCTACTTTTCTAGATAGTATGGTATACCATCAGTGGATGCCATTGTCAGGGATCCAGTTCTGAACCTCCTTTGCTATAAAGTGGTTTCCTTGGTTGGATGCTATGTTGTCTAGAATCCATGTCTGTGGATACAAGCATTCTGTAAGTCCTAAGACAGCAGAGCTGGGTGAGAGTCTGTAGGAAAAATAGGCAAACCTATACTTGGAATAGGTATCTATGTATCCTAGTGATGCTGAATCACAGGCTTTTCTATGATAGAAGAGGCTCAGGCTAGCCAATTTTCCAGGAAGCTGCCAGTTGGTGTCATCAAGGAATGTTACCATGCAGTGTTGAAATTCAGGGGCAGAAACAGTTATATTGGCCTTATAAATGGGTGTCCCTGCTGATGGACCCATCCATAGCTTCATTCACTGTCATTGTGGCTATTCCATTCAGATACTCAACATACTAGTTTTGGGGTGGCCAGGAACAAAAATAGCTAACATCAACCAGGTAAGTCATTTTGTGGACTTGATAATTCAGTACCTCTTCAGTGGTAGATGCTCCCCCCGCCCAAAGAATACAAAAACTTCACACTTTGCCACTCCCATTCGTTTCACATGCATTTCCTCAAAATTCCTTGCATTCAATTTTCTAGTCCTTAACTTTGCAAGCCCATAAAAACTGTAATTTCACAGGAGTCTCTATATACTGTCATTTGGAGCTACTTCTTGCACATCCAATATATAATCGGTTGCACTGCTTTTAGTTTTGCCCAACAGAAGATTTTTTTTTCCATTCTACTCTCTTTCAGGGCCACACTGGGATGTGTCTATAATGCAGTCACTGTTTTCAACTTGCCCTCCCATAGCAACTAACGCCACATTTTGGTCCTAAGCTATATGATTTTATCAATCCAGGGTCTGTCCACATCATGAACCTTAATTATCAGAAGCCTTGAAAAGCCTTTTCAAAATGAAATTGCTTGGGCTATAGTATGCAAGTTAGGCATATTCTATTCTTATTCTCTTTTACATTTATTTTGCATTTTTACAACTAGAATGATCTGTTCTTATCAATAAACAGGACAAATACACATCTCATTCTGAGGCTCAAAACTTGACAACATTCAGGGATATATCTTATTTGCATATACATTCATATTTATTCTAAATTTTAAAAAATGTATACAAACTCCATCCTTCCTTTCCTGATGTCTTTCTCATTGGCTGTTTCTCTATTGTATTTTCACCCAGAAAAGCAGGTAGCTAAAATAATATTCTACAATTAGCAAAGAGACATCATTTCCATGCTTTTTGTTACACAACAATCCACAAATTGTATGATCAACAATTTCTGTGATATAGGAATGTTATAAAATGGGAATGTTGACATATAACAAGACACAGTTACCATCATATCTGTAAAAGACCACTGTATGCATGAGCAATTAGACTTGGGTTGTAGGAGGAAGTAGAAATTACAGGGAGGCAGATTTTCATTCACTAGGAATGAAAGTTTTATGACAAAACTATACAAAATTAGAATGAGTTTTATCTGAAGGTAATGAGTGTTCAACAGAGAGTTAGATATTAGCATATCTAACAAGATGCTATGTGACTCAGTGTTAGGGATATCTTAGAATTCACGGACTATGTAGGGAGAAGGAGGTAGTGCCTCCAAAACCATCTTTAAAAAACAACATATTACAGTGGAAAGAGCATGCATTTAAACCAGATCTGAGTAGCCTTGGCAACTTTGTTAAATTATATCATTTTCTCCTTTATAAATGGGGTAACAATATCCACTATTTTGTAAGCGTTTGTAAGATCTAATGTAATAAAAAATATGTCTTTAGTAGGGTGCTTAGCATATAGTTGTATTTAATGAAATTTATTATTCTAATTTTATGTAGTTAAACCTTATGGAGATTCCAACATTTGACATTTTTAGCTTATAAAAAGGCAATTTCATATGACTTAAACTGATAATATTAGTGAAACTAGGTATAGTTAAATCTCCATTCCTAAAATATCTAAGATTCTAAGACTCAGATTTAGGAGCTGATGTTTACAAATCCTTCAGTTTCTAAGGATTCCTTGTTGTTTTCTTAAAAAAAAAAAAAAAAAATGAAACAGCATGTGACGTAGAGGTGAGAATTCTCCCTTTTGGTTGAATGCAGTTCCAAATGATTATGTTGACCTCTGACCTATGGTCTATGACGGGGTATGAATTGCTGGATTAAGTAGAACTCCAAAGCACATGTGGCAGGGAAGCCTGGGTCACAAGCTGTGAAAAGCAAGCAGGGAACAAGCACATAAGGATGCAGGAGTATCACTAGTCATTCCCCAGTCATATGCTCTGACAATTGAAACAGATTACCCAGGAGAATTTAGGCAATCATGTTAACTAATGCTGTCCATGTAAACTTATTTTCTAGAAGCAGCTGAGAATAGGGTAAGGATAAGTTGATATTTTTTGTGTATCAGACAATCTCTTGTAAATTGTGACATAATCCCAGAAAGTTTTGGAGCTTTAGTAGTTTTACTTCACCATAGGCTAGAATAGCAATTTTCTGTTATGAGTACTTTCAGCTACTACTGAAGTCCATTTAAGGCATATGCATAGGTGTATTTTAAGGCAATCTATTTCCTAACATAAGTAAGTGTTTGGTACTTTAATTGCAACTCATCAAGAAACACCATCTATTTACCTGTCTGTTGATCAAAATTTCCAAATTATGGATGGAGGAAAAATGTAAATGCCAACTGTACTTAAAAGGAATAGCAACAATTTACTTAGGTAAGGAAATTATAGAGGGCACATAATGAGCCATGGCAAATAATGCTTTGGTCAACCAAATGAATATATCAGTTATATGACTATTCTAGAACCTGTATTTTTAACTACTCATATTAAAACAAACAAACCAAAACAATCCTACTACCTTGATTCTAATTTTTTCCATTTTTTATTGGTTTTTCTTAGTTATACCTGATAGTAGAATCCATTTTAATAAAATTATGCAAGCATGGAATATATAATACCTTAATTAAGACCCCATTCTTGTGGGTGGGTACAATGGTAAGGTTCACTTAGGTATTTTTATATGTGTACATAGGAAAATTATGTTAAATTTATTCTACCATCTTTCCTATTTATATCCCCCTCCCTTCCCTTTATTCCGTTTAGTCTAATCTACTGAACTTCTCTTATTTCCCCCTGCCCTTTATTGTGATTTAGCTTCCACATATCAGCAAAAAACATTTTACCTTTGGTTTTTTGGGATTGGCTTATTTCACTTAATGTAATCGTCTCCAGATCCACTCTTTTACTGATTCTTTGAAAACACAAAACAGCATAAGTAGTTAAAAAATTCCTTTACCTGTAAAAGTAACTAATAATTAATGGCTTGTGTCTTAAATGATAATTTGAACTATAATGTATTACTCCAACAGATACATTACTGATATTGTAATGATTCATTTATACCTGAATGACAAAAGAAAAATGGGTTTGTTTTTACATGACAGATACTTAGGCATAGATCTGAGAACTAGAAAGTTTCTTTATCAGCAAAGCTGAATGAAGTTAGCCTGAAATATGCACTTTTAAGAAATTCTATGATAGATCAAATCAAATATCAATACAAAGCTCTGTGACTCAACATCAGGATTATAGCAGAAACAAGATGGGGAGAAAATAGCAAGAAACAAACAACAACCAAAAAATGAAAAAGTGCAGCCATTTATCAGCCCAGGAATATGGCAGATGGTTAAAGCCAGAAGTCCCATAATTAACTAAAAGAGCCAAGGTCCAAACTACCAGGCAGAAGTTATGAGAATAACACAACTGGGCTCTAATTCCCAAGTAAGGATGGAAGCCAACCAGAGGTGCCTGGTCCCAGAACCCAAAGGGCAGTCACTGAAACAATGGAGCTTTTTGTTTTCTGCCCTTTAAAAAAGGCAACAGAAGATTATCGATGACTGGACCTCTCTGGCATGATCAGACCAGAGAGGAGTATGAGCTGAATGACAGCTGCACCTGCCCTTGGAGATCAGGGAATGTTCTGGTTCCCTAAGGCATGTTGGGAGAGAACACAAGGGTGAAGCAAGACAGCAGAAATCAAACTGACTGGCCTTGGCCAAGTGACATTTTCTGAATGTTTTCCTTATTTCAGTACAAGAGGAAGAGAAACCAGGACTTGAAGTTGCTATGCATGGCAAATGTTGGCATTGCTGTTCTTTTAGGTAACATCCCTTACATTATTTTTAGTTAATGGTATTAAGAACTGGAATCCAGTTTCCTCATCACAGAAGTAGAGGGTTGGGCTTCTTTAGCCCTTTGATTCAAACCAAGAGGAGAAAAGCAACAAGGGAGAGTGGAAAACGGTTTCACTGAATAGTTTGTAATTTTGAAACACTCCATAATATATTCCCATATTTGTGAACACACTCGCTTTTCCCTGCCTCTTCCCCCTTGATGGCTTTCCTCTCCCATCTTCTGCATTTGCAGGGTGCACATGAGAGACAGAGTGAAGGACTGCCAACCCTGTCTCTTCCTACGATGCTAATAGAACCCACTCAGCACTTCAGTGAGTGGGTTCCTAACTTATCAACATTTCCTGTGAGGGATTGTGCTAACCTAATGATTTCTCTGGCAGGAAGCGTTCCCCCCTGATATTATCTAGATTTTCCTCTACTTCACTCCATCTTATCATACCCTCCCATTCCCATGGATATCTCTATACACTTGAAAACAGTATCAATGCTTTTGTCTGCTTCCATTTTTAGACTTGGTTTGGTTTGTCTATATAGTCAGATGGTTTAAATTTAGCTCATCTTAAGTTTCTTCCATTAGTCATTCAGACACATCATTCTCTTAGTCATTTTTGTTGGTTGGCTGTTCTTCAATTTTGTGGTACTTGGCCATAAGAAAGAAAACAGCATTTCCAGGGACAGCTCATAAGGGTGGGGTCAGTTCCTTTAGTATACAGACTGAAATGATCCTATATATTCCTTGGAAATCAGCCTAAGTTTTCATACTGTTCCATTCCATATCTCCATTAGCTTTACATGATTAGTTTGAAGCTCCTTCTATTTATGTTACCTCCCCATCTTGAAGAATAGGTCCTATGGTATTTTATTATCCCCAGAACTCAGCACTATTTCTAGCACATAGTTGGAATACAAGATACACTTGATAAATAAATGAATAAATAAATGGTTTAAACATGACCTATAAGAAAAGATAAAGAACTCAAAAAACTTAACACCAAAAAAATAAATAACCCAATCAATAAATGGGCTAAGGAACTGAACAGACACTTCTCAGAAGAAGATATACAATCTATCAACAAATATGTGAAAAATGTTCAACTTCTCTAGTAATTAGAGAAATGCAAATCAAAAGTACTCTAAGATTTCATCTCACTCCGGTCAGAGTGGCAATTATCAAGAATACATGTAATAATAAGTGCTGGCAAGAATGTGGGGAAAAAGGTACACTCATACATTGCTGGTGGAACTGCAAATTGGTGCAACCACTCTGGAAAGAAGTATGGAGACTCCTTAGAAAACTTGGAATGGAACCACCATTTGACCCAGCTATCCCACTCCTTGGTCTATACCCAGAAGACTTAAAAACAGCATACTACACTGACGCAGCCACTTCAATGTTTATAGCAGCTCAATTCACAATAGCTAAACTGTAAAACCAACCTAGATGCCCTTCAATAGATGAATGGATAAAGAAACTGTGGTATATATACACATGGAATATTATTTGGCATTAAAAGAATAAAATTATGGCATTTGCTGGGAAATGGATGGAGTTGGAGAATATCATGGAGTGAAGTAAGCCAATCCCCAAAAACCAAAGGCCAAATGTTTTCTGTGAGAAGTGGATGTTGATCCACAAGGGGGGGGGGGGGGGGGGGGGAGGCATGGGAAGAATGGAGGAACTTTGATTGTGCAAAGGGGAGGGAAAGGAGGGAAGAGGGTATGGTGGCATGAAAGATGGTGGAATGAGATGGAAATCATTACCCTAGGTACATGTATGACTGCACATATAGTTTGATGCTACATCATGTACAACCAGAGAAAGGAAAAGTTGTGCTCCATTTGTGTACAATGAATCAAAATGCATTCTGCTGTCATATATACCTAATTATAATAAAGAAATGAATAAAAATATAAAAAAGAACTATTTCCATTTTTTCTAGATTTATAAGATTTTTTTCTTATTTTTACTTAACACCTCTTAGTATTTCATTTCAATTTAGATATGTTATCAATTAGACTATTAGAGTAAAATCTCAACCTGTACAAGCATTTCAGTGGCATGTCTTTGCATAAAATTTGTTGAGCTTCATACTTTGAAATGATTCTAGTCACAGGATTTTTGGCCTGGGAAGAAACTTGACAAATCATCTAGTATGATTCCAACATTTTTTCAACTTTAAAATATGACACTTGGGGACAATAAACTTTTCAGATTATAGGAGACATGATTTAAAAGTTTTATGTTGAAATTTCTCTTTAGTGCATACTTATTCTTTGTGCTTAAAGATGACACCCTGTCATGTGTGGTGGCCAACTCCTCTGTATCACTCAAGCATAATTTTTTCTTTCATATGAAAATATAGCTGCTGTTTAAATGATCTTATCTTCATTTGTGGTTCAAATTTTGCAATTTGCAGGCTCTCTGCCACCACCAATGATTCTTGAGGTTTCCTACATAAATGTTGTAATTATAGAGAGTTAGAAGTTAACCTCGTAAGAGTCTTGGGACTCCTTTTAGGTCAATAACTAGCACCCATCTGAGGTTCTTGCTGTGGTCGCTTATCTGCACGTAACTATTTTGTGTTATTTGCCCTTTGGATTGTACCTGAAATTTTGGGATTGGTCACTTGGTGGCGCTGTAGCTAATACCTTGATTTTCTTAATGTATTTTTCCACTGTCGTCTTAGCGTTTGTTTTTAAATTGCAGTTACATGATATATGTACATCTTTTAAAATTCTGCTGCAGGTGAAATGATTTAATGGCTCTTGACTTCTGGATTAATTTTCAGCATTAGAAACATTGTAAAACAGACTCTTGCTAATAATGATCATTATCGTAATGGCTTTAGGCATAATCATTTACCAACATTAGCCAAGTGATTAAAATCCATCATGAGTTTAATTTGAAAAGATTTAGTTCCTTTGCAATAAATGGCTAATGATATTAGCCTCATCTTTGTGGGGCCAAAATTTATGATTATATGAGCTTGTACTTTCACTACTTGATAGAAATCCACTCTTGTTAACACAGGCCATATTATGCCGTTTGTTTACCAAGCATGTGGTGTTTTCTATATTAATATTGAATTGAACCATATGGTGCACAATGTACAGACAATCGTCACTTTTTTATGACCCTGCTATTTGATAATTTATTATTTCATAAAGCAATCTTAACAGATGTTAAGATTAATTGCCATGGTCAGTCAAACCTGGAGAGAAAGGGAAGCATTCTAGTTTTGTGACTCATTCTTATCAAAACTAGATATGATATTTAAAATGGTAAGATCTTTTTTGATGAAATATTTTTATATCTTTGCAATCAATACCTTTAAAAAATATCCACTGAGTTAGCAATAATTCTCCAAAAATATTCTCTCAACAGACCAAAATAATAATAGCTATTATTATTATTATTTAGCCTTATTTTCTCCACAAAGACCCAAATAATAATAACAATTATTATTATTTAGCCCTATTTTTTCCACAAAGACGCTGCCTCTCAACTTTCAATTCACTCCCCTCATTATTTCATTTGATAAAATCATGTTGACCTTAAAAGATACTCTATCCTCCAGACACCTTGTAAGATAATGATCTCACTACCAAAACACCTTAAGAAAATCAGAAGGGGAAGAAAAGCATAACAACTATCCCAAAAAACAACTTTGGCAACTGTGGATGACAAAAAAAAAACAAAACAAAAAACCTTATTTTTTTAGCAGGTACTATTTACTTCCAGTTTTCTCCCAAGTAAATATCTTGCACTGACTGATAGCAGACAGTAGCCTTCCCCAGGCTCACTAATGATCTTTATGATTATGTAAGCTGTTTCCTTCTCAAAATAGACCAATGTTGTTATTCCCACTTATCAAAGAGCCAAGAGACCCAAAGTGGAGCATTAACATACCCAAGATTGTTTAGTGAGTGGGTAGAAGGCATGTCAGTTAGTCAATATATGCTAATGTGAAAAAAATGCTTCTCTTATCAGTTTCTTTCAACTGTTTCAAAACTCCAGTTGTTCAGAATGCTAGTCTGTGAATTGGGCAGAAGGTAAAGGGTTTAAAAAAAATCCCCCCCAAAATGAGATAATTTAAAACTCATGTACACAATTTACTATAATAGTTCAATGAAATAAAAGTCAAAAAATTTTGGCCAAATTACGAGCATTGTTATTTCCACTGAGCTAAAGCTATTGACTAATCCACTCATTCATTTAAAAGAACATGGAGGACCTAATTAATACAGGATGCTGGATATTAGGGAGATAAAAGAAGTTAGTAGAGCTGGGGTGACATATCTAATGTTTCCTAGTACTGCAATCCCTATCCCAAAGAGTTGTGTTGCATGTTAAAATAGCATGGTTTTTAGTTCAGGGTAAAGTCAGAATATGGAATTTAGGATAGAATATTAGAATAGAAATAATCATAAGAGAGAGGCTAGGTGAGGAAACTGAGACCCAGAAAAATAAAATTACTTATTCAAGACCTCACAGCCAGATAGCTGCAAAGAGAAATTGAGTATAATTTATTTGTAGTTTACTGCTTTATACAACACTGTATCCCAAAGACCTTTTGAAAGTCTCCTGTGTATATCCAAAATAAGAGTGTTAAATC
Source organism: Geosciurus inauris (assembly GCA_004024805.1). NCBI lineage: Eukaryota > Metazoa > Chordata > Mammalia > Rodentia > Sciuridae > Geosciurus > Geosciurus inauris. Next base: position 99,913 of record PVHX01000420.1, on the reverse strand, counting down.
CCCAAACTCATGTACAATGTGTATGCTAAGGTAGAATTCTTTTTTTTTTAATCTGAGGGATGGAATAGTAGAATGTGACAGTGATTTATGTTTGCAATAATGTCCATCACAATAAAAACTGTCCAATGCAATATTATATAACTCAAAGGCATAAAAATTATGCTCCCTGGGTTTTACACTTGCAATAATGACTAATGTTTTTATTAACTAAAATTTCCCTTTTCAAATAAAAAGAAAGGGAGAAAACATTTCCTTCTACAAGAATTGGTGACTATAAATTTGTTCTATAATTATAGATTTATTATTCCTAATACATATTTTTAATTGCTTTTGTTGTGGTTGCTATTGTTTGAAAGTTACTTGCTCTGGTTATTTAGCACCTTTCAGCCTATGGAAGTTTACATGGTTGTATTCCAAGTAAAGGTGTTTTAATACTTATTTCAATATTTTAAATATTTGAAAATATTAAAACAATTTGTAATGATGATGATGTTAAAATGATATTAAGACAAAATTCAGTCAGTATTGTGTAAGGGAGAGTCAGGACACGGAGATAGGTACTGAGCTGGGGGCCCGTTAAGGCTTGCGTGTTATGGTCTGACCACTTATCTGCTTAATTTCCTGCTAGCCAGACATGATCACATCAATTTCCTTTATAGACAACTGTTACACAATTACAACTTTGACTGGAAGAGAATTCATTTTAGATTCTGAACACTCCCACCATGAGTTAATTGCTCCCCCATCCCCCAACCTGGAGGGAACATCAACTCCTGACCAGGTTGGAAAGTTTATCATGAAGAATGTGCAAGATACCTTACAAAAAGACTAAGAAATTGAATCACATCTTTTAAAACTTCTTTTTGTTGCTGTTTTTATTTTGTAGTAAAGAATTTTGCCAAAGGAAGAAAATTTAAATTTATTTTTTTAAAAAAATAAAAAATTTCCAAATAAAAAGAAGATTGGCTAGTGGCAAAATATATATGTGAACATTATCTTTATGGCCATACAACTTCCCTCAGGCAGAGGAAACAATTATACTAACTGTTGTGTTCCTTCATTATTTTTTCTTTTAACAGTTCATTGCTGCTCTTGATCGCTTTGCTACAGCTCTTAAGAAATTACAGTTTAAATTTGCCTGGATTGAAGCTTTCTATAAATGGATTACTATGCTCTCTTTTGTGATTTGCTTTTTCCCTTCAGACTTGTGTTTCTAGGTTCATCTGTGTTGACACATGCAGTGTGGGCCATCTTTTGCACTGTGGAATTACAGTCTTCCGTTGTACAACTACTGAAACTCTTTTATCCATTCTATGATTAATGTGCATTTGAGTTGTTTCCAGGGTTTTATTGTTGTGGGAAAAACTCCTCCAACCTTCTCGTGCGCGTGTCCAGATGCACATGTGCAGCAGCTTCTCCAGGCTGTGTACCTAAGAATGAGACTGCTGAGCCAGAGGAGATTTTTTCCAAAATAGTTGTACAATAACCCACCCACAAGAAACAGATGAGAGCTCTGTGGCCCAACCTTGCCAAGACTTGATATTTTCCATCTTTTAAAAATTTAGTCAAACCAAAGAGTAAAAAAAAAACAAAAACAAAAAAAAAAAACTTTTCTTTGGGGTTTTAGTTTGTAAGTCTCTGATTTCTAATAAAGTTTCTAATGTTTTTGGTTCACATTCCTACTGCATTATTCATTTTTTTCTATTGATTTAAGGATTTTCTTTATATGTTCTGGACTCTAATCCTTGGTTGTGTATTTGTAAATATCTTTTGACAGTTTGCAACTTGTACTTTGTGTGTGTGTGTGTGTGGCACATATTATGAATAGAATTTTGGAGACGAGGGGTGCTGGGGACTGAACCCAGGGTCTCATGCATACTAGACCAGCACCCTACCACTGAGCACACCTCTAGGTCTAGGTAGACACTCTTCATTTTAATGTAGTCAAATTATCTACCAGTTCCTTCATAGCTTGCACTATTCTGTCTTGTTTAAGAAATTCTTCCTTATCTGGAGGTTTTAAACAAATTCTGGTTTCTTTATTTTTAAAAGTTTTTACTTTCATCTCTAAGTCTTTAACCCATTTGAATTATCCATTTGGATACTAAGGAGAAAATCTCTAAGTCAGAGATTTTTAAAAATCTGATTTGTAGAAGTTCTGCTATTTTTGTGACAGGCAAATTTAGGAATAAGAGAAGTTGAATAAAGAAAAAGATGTCTTTATGGAATGTTTTATCCTCTCCCTACCAACTTGTGGTGCCTTGTTTATCACATGTTGGATGTCCTTATTCACATGGTTATTCCTGAGTATTATAAGCTGTTGCATTCATTTACTTCAAAAAAACTGACTACCTTCTATACAACAGGTCGTGTTCCATACCCTGACACAACAGAGAACAAAGGAAATCCCTGTCTTTATGGAGTTTACACTATATGTATACACAAGTAAAATACTGTATATAGTATGTCAAACAGTTCTAAGTTGCTATGGAGAAGCTAAGACCGAGAACAGCACTAAGGATAGTGTTGGCTGGGGGAGCACCCGTTAGGTGGAATTTGAGATGAGACCCAAAGGCAGTGAAGGAGGGAGCCAGCTCTGATGAGAGCCTCTGCATGCATGCTCTCTCATGAACGATGAGGCTAATGTGCACCCTATGTGAAGACTATGGTCTGGATTTCTGTGTCTTTTTACAATTAATCCTAAAAGATGGCCTGAGTCTTCTGCCTGTTTCTTCTCCAGTTGAGCTGCAACTGTTCTTAACCATTTACTTTCCCATTTAACTTTCAGAAGCTACTCATGAAGTTCCAAAGCAAAACAAAACGAAAAACAACAAAAGCCAGTGTGAATTTTGGTTTTGCAATGAATCCAGACATTAATTTGGAAATAACTGACATCTTTATACCTTTGAGTCTCCCCAATCATGAATTATGGTGTATCTTTCTATTTCTTTAGCTCTTCTTCAATGACCATCAGTACTGCCTATCTCCAATCTTATTTCTCCCCCGTCCCCCACCTTTTTTTTTTTTTTTTGGCACTGGGGATTGAATCTGAGTACTCTACTACTGAACTTCATCCCTAGCCCTTTTTATGTTTATTTATTTATTTATCTATTATTATTATTATTATTATTATTTTGCAATTTTGGAGATTGAACCCAGAGGCTCACAGATGTCAGGCAAACACTCTACCAGTGAGCTGTGTTCCCATCTCATTCGGCCTTGTTTCTCTTGCCACTCCCTGGAGTCCCCTGCACTCCCACCACCCTGAATGGCTTCCATCTCTCCAAGTTATTATGTCACTTTTGCTGTGTGCAGAATGTTCTACTGTGTCTGGAAGGCCCTTTGCCCTCTTCCTCCTTCACCTCACTAGCTCAAACTTATTGTTCGGCACTGAGTTAGGGCTCATCTTCAGGAAGACTTTACTAAGGGGCTGTCCACTTTCTATGTCCTCTGACACCTATTTTAGTTATCGCTCTAGTCTATGCTCTAACTGCCTGCCCACTTTTATGTCTCTATGGCTATAAATTAGCAACTGCAGGGCAATGACTTGTTTTCATGGTACTAAGAATGTCCAAATAATACTTGATAGGTGGGTGTTAAAATCTGTGGGTTTCTTATATCGCTGGGTGTTATTGTGATGTCTTCCTTTGGCAGAATCAAGAAGAAAGAGCGTGGGTCCCTGAGTACATGGTGTTCCTGGGAGTTTCAGTGCTGTTCTCCCTGGAACCTCTGAAAGTTGCCACTCCTTATAACTTTTAGTATGTTCTGACAATTTCTGATGAACTTATTAAAGACTGATCCACCTTATGTGCAGGGATTTAAGGGTTTAAATAAGAAATTCTTGTATTCAAAGATGACTATGCTTCTAGAAAACTCCCTACCTGAGACTGAAACCTATTTTAGGCAGGATGCTTATGATGGAAGTCCTGTTCCTTCATTAGGGAAACTTTCAAGGGCTGCGTGTACTGACTGGTACCTCATTGCTGATGAAGATTAGAATGTTCTGAATTTAAATTGTGTGTTTTTGTAGAATAAATTTAAAATAATTGCTTTCCCCCCGCTTCTACCAGGTTACATGGTAGAATCTAAAGCTTCATTCCTTGGCATTTCTGCCTGACACAAGAGCAATACTTTCTTCTCCCAAAGATGCAACCATAGTATTGCTTGTCTTTGCAAGGGCTAGTGCAGTTTGCATTGTTTTCTCTATCTCTTGCTAACTTGGCTTACAGCTAAGTGCTTTCCCTGGTCTTATCATCACTACTGCAATGCTTTGTTCACCAGGGTGTTGCAACTTTGCTTTTTATTTTTTGCCTCACTGAGCATGTGATTTAGTGGAACTGTATCAGCAATGACATCACCACCATATTCACTTTGGTGCTTGACATCTTAGGTTATCAATGGAAGCATTGTAAGAAACCATACAGGGTTAAGACCCATTGAGTTCAGAGGGTTTGTACAGTTATGTGGACTGAGAATTCTCAAAGAACATGCTTCATAGCATGTAAAGTTAACCACAAATATGTTCTTAAATTCAATAGTGCTAAACATTCCACTTTATTTGTTCTCAAGGGTGAGGGTTGAGAAGGAATTTAATACAAAAACAAAGATAAATGATGGAATACATTAAATTTAATGATGTGTTACAACAAATAAGATTATCTGAGAACGAATTGTTCTCAATCTTGGCAGGCCACTGAGTTTCAAATGCACCTATTGATATAATAGAAATGAAACAGCCTTGAAAGTATTGGTAGTTGCTTTTGGTGCTAGGGGATGGATTTGCTCCTTGTGCAATTTTGTAATAAGAAGATGGATATAAAACTTGCAGACAAGGCTATCTGCAGAAACTGCACTAGGGATCACAATTTTCCTGCAACTTCAGAGGTATCGTTTAGTTTCAACCTCCTTGAAAAAATTGGTCACTTTGTGTTTTCTTCTAACTTTTGTTTAGAAATTTTTCTCCTGCCTTCTGTTACTTTTGTAAAATAGCAGATCCTGACTCTAATTGTCGGTGGACATGGAGTCATATGTAAATATTTAATACGGAGGCTGACACAGAATTCACCAGCTCGGAAATACCTCCTTCAAGGACCTGAAATTCCCATCCTTTGAGATATTTCTCTGGTTAAGATAGTCTCCATATAAGAGGAGGGTGTCTTAAGACTGTTCATAAGAAGTTCCCATTAAAAAATGTTGGTAGAAAAGGGAAAGCATCAGATCCTGTCCTCTTTCACCAAAACTACTAACAAGCAGCTTGGATCAGTATATTGATTTTTTTGTTCTTATTTTTGTTTGATTGGGTTTGGCTTAGTTTCAATTTTGTGTGTAATTTATTGAGATCAGTAGTGTCATCCTGGAAATATGGAAAGAATACATGAAACAGAACAGATCAGGTCTAGTTCTTCCCTTGTTTAAGAAACTTGTCCACTTCCCCTTAGGGGCTGCCCCAATGCTGAAGATGCAAGCTTGAAATAGAAATAAATGTGGCACTCATAGAACAGAATTCCAGTTGTGTCCGGGTCAGGGAGTCAATGAAGAGACTTGTTGGAAAGACAACCTAAATGACAACCAAAGGTAACCAAAGACAATGTGGTAATAGTTTTGGGGAAGATTCAAAAGAGAGACAATCCCTGGGGTGGGTTGTGGGATCCCAGACAAGATGCTAATAGCAGCTTCTTGTGTTGTTGCTAAAGTTGCTCTTGTGTCCCACCAATTTTAAGGTGAAGTTGTGTGAACTCTTTAGTGTGCTGAATGTTGAGTAATTAGGGGAAGGATAAAACTTCATCTTGTTTTCTAAGATGCTTTTGTTGGCTCAATCATCCCGGGTACTTGAAAAACAAATATTTAAATTCAGGATTTAGGCTCTGACCAGACTTTTGGAACCTCTACCAAAATTACAGCTATTCTGAAAACAATTATATATTCATAGTTTCTCTATTTTTACTAAAAAATATTGTTCAAATGTATAAGCTGTAGAAAGAAGTATGCTGAATACAATGACCCTGAATTCAAATGGTGGGTTTGCTCTCTGAAGCCTTAGCCTGTTTCTGGGGGTGGGTTGACGCTGTTGTACAGGACTTCTGTGTGGAAGCAGGAATGGGCGCTGCCCTACAGAGCCAGTCATGTTTCATCTGAAGGGATTGCTTTTTCCTGAGAGGGAGGTCTGATCTTTTTTCCTGGGCATAAGTTATAAATCTTTTTTTGTTGTTGTCTTTATATTTTGTAATTTTCTTGGAATCTCCATACAAAGAAATTTTATAGAGTCTTGGTGAAGTACATAGAAGGAAAAAAGGGAGAAATTTTATGGTCGTCTTGGTAAAGTACATAGAAGGAAGAAAGAAGAAAACATCTAATTCTACAGCTCTGAAAAATATCTAACTCATGAATTTGTTTCTTTCAAATAAATATAGTCACCACGTTATCTTATCTCTTTGGAGAAAAGCTACTAAATAAATCCAATAAAGCTTGCAGTTCCTTACTATGTCAATTTTATCCTTTTTAAAGAAATTTTAAATGTTTCTGTTTGCTTTGCATTTATCAGATCAACTACGGCTCCACACCCGGAGACTCCTAAAGCTATAGCAAAGTCATTTTGTGGGGAAAAAAACCACAAATCCAAATAAGATACTTATAATTGAAAAAATACATGTCAAACTTGATACCCTCAAAGGGGGAAGTTATAATTGACACTTGGAAATTTCTAACATCTAATAAACAAATATGTCACTTAAAATGGCAACCAGATTTATGAGTTGGGCCCTAATCCTGCCTTTCTGCATATTCATGAACATATTTGTCCAGTTTAACTAAGAAGGGGGGAGGAAATAGAAACAAAAGATCAGGGGTGCACTGAACTTCCTAAATGCATACTCAAATGCTTTTCTTTAAACCTACATAAAAGAAATGCTGATTTTAACAGTTACAATTAAAAAACAAGAAGCAGGGTGCGATTCTCCTCTGACCTGGCATATTTTAACATATGTGTATGTAAGAGAAAAAAGATTTACCACAGGCCACCTGTGGAGACATATTTACCTGTGGGTATGTTAGGTGTGAGTCTGCTGTTACTTCCTGGTAGATCAGGGGTCATGATGCAGATTTGTTCCATTGGTGTGCATGGTCATTGTACGACAGAACAAAGACTTTTCTTGAGAAAATGGGACCAAACACCACATTGGTCATGACTTTCAGAGGCAGAAGGTGAAGCAGGATGTATCCTGGCATGCTGAGACAGGCGGACTGACTTCTACAGAGGAGTAAAAACAATTAGCTTAGATGACACACCTCAGCATTTCTCCTGTAACCTTCCACTATGCTCTCTGTGGTAAAATTTTCACTCTCTATAACTCTGGACTCAAAATATTTACATTTCCAGAGGGATGTATGAAATGAAAATTCAGGGGTCCTTATATTCCCAGAGTTGATAGCATGGCTCTGTAAGAAACGTAATTTATAACTTGACCCTGAGAATAGCACAGAGGTTGGTCATAGAAGGATAATTTAATATGATCCACCAGTCAGAGCATATCCAATTCCTTCTTAAATGATTTTCATTTCCAGTCAGTAAAACCCTGCAGGGAAATTTGTTGCGTAAGTTTACAATGTTATGCCTCTTAGTTTTATTAGGACTACCCCTTTAGGCACCAAGAAGACTCATTAATTCTCCAATTCTAGGACAGAATGAACAAGTCTATTTTGAATCTGTTGTTATCCTTTATTATTTCAGAGATTTCAATAATCTCACCTTTATGTTCATATTTTTGTTCTAACTAGTCCTCCGTAAAGCTCTGCACTCCTCCAAAAGCTGAGTTAGTCCCGCTTTAGCTCCACTGTCACTGCATAATTCAGAGTCCCATACAGACGACAGTTTAATTGGCTAAATCAGCTCAATGTAAAAAAAACACACACACAAAAAAATTTGTAGGTATTGATACTCAGAGGTGGGTGCTGATGGTAGAATGAGAAAGAAATAGGAGGTAAAACATAAGAAAGAAGATCCTGATTCTGCCTTTGAAAGCTGGGAGAAGAACAAGAACACAGGTATGGAGCGTGGCTGGCAGGGTGGGACGTGCAGTAACAGAAACAAAGTTGCAGAAGTACAAAATAAGGAATGTGTGAGGATGGAGGAACACTCTGTGTTCCTTAGGGCGGGTGAGAGAGAGAGAAGACACAAACATTTCAGGATTCTCCAGGGCAGAGAATGTTTCACGGAGTGTTAGTTGCTGCCCCATCTCAGCTGAGTTCAGATGCACTGGTCTCCCGAATGTGAGAAGGAACTTCCTGGATGAAAAGAACCACAGCCAGGTATGCATGGTGGCAACCTCTGGCTTTGAGCTGTCACAGGGATTTTTGTTTTGTTTTGTTCTTTTGTGGTTCTGGGGATTGAACCCAAGTATGGCTCTGCCACTGAGCTACACCCCCAGCCCTTACTGGAGTTTTAATATGAACAGGTAAGGGTGTGTGTATGTGTGTGTGTGTCCACATTTTCTCCACTACTGAGGCACAAACATGCAATGAAACTGGAACAATCAGATTCTCTCAAACATATCACATCCTCCAGTGATAGATTTAGTACCTTGGTTTTAGATTACATTAGCTAATATTTACAGAGCTGTGTGAGCCAGGTACTATGCTTTCCTCTTCACAGAGATGATCTCATTTAGTTCATAGACTCTAAGTAAAATATACAATGTCTCAGCCGTCCATTTTATACATCAGGAAACTGAGGCAGAGAGGTGAAATAACATCTCCCAGTCAGAAATTGTTGGAACCAGTTTTTTTTTATCCTAAGATATAAATTCAATAAAGAGAATATGTGTAACTGATTTCTGTAAGCCCAAGAACTGCATTAAGGATGAAGACACAGTCAACAAACGTAATTTTGTAATCAAATTGACCATCTGCTCATTATTTGAAAGAGGTTTGGATTCATTTTAATTACTCAGTGATCATGTCTCCATTGACACATTAACATCTTAATGAAACCAGTGGATTTCCTGACTCTTCCTGAGAAGAGTATAAGCTACCTTTTAAAAGTCATTGGAGAATTAGGGAGGGAAAAGTGCCATATTTAGCAAGGATGTCTGTATAAAAGGGCCAATTGAGCTCCATACTAATAGGCCTAGCTCACTAAATACTTCCTTTTTATAATATCTCTAATGTAATCATCTAAGGACAATTGAAAATTCAACTCCATTCTTCACTGTAGATTGTCTCTTTCCTCACTCTGCCTCGTGAAGTTGGGCTAGGCAGAGTACTCCCACTGAATTCAAGGGAGACTTAATGCTTGAATCATTCCGAAGGGTGAGGTATAAGATTAAGAACTGACCACAAATGAAAAAAGCAGGAAGAGTTTACATCTGAATTGCAAATATCTGTTTTGTCTCTCACACTGAAACTTATGCATAATACTTTCCACTAAAAAATCCTGTAGGCATTTGTTTTAAATTCATGATGACAACAGTGTGCTCAACCTTTGCCAAGGGGATTGTGGGCAATGTCCAAAAGTTTTGGCTTTAACTGATAATTTACATTAATGTATCTTCATATTAATGTTGCATTTTTTTGGATATGAACTATATCAGAGTATCTCTGTTCCTAGATAAAACTAATAATAACACAGATTTAAAACCATGCCTTTTAGTAAGATCTTAGCATAAAGAGGATATTAACTTGCATTTTGACATTTTTGTATTCCTAGCCCCTGCTGAAACTGATCTCTAAATTACTCAATATCTTACTAGGTTTATTTTTGCTCATGTTTATTAATCACTTTATGTTATAGTGCTAAGTGCTTTTGATAGATCACTTGTCTTGAGTTCCCACGACAGTGTCATGAGCTAAAAAGTGTTTTTCCTGTATTTTGTAGATGAGGGAACTGAGGCTTCCATGTCACAGGTAATATAGGGTGGGAGGTGAGACTTGAACCATCAGTCTGAGACCGAAGTCTACATTCTCACCCACTATGTGAGGTGACCTTTCCATTTCAGGACACTTTCCATTTTCAGGACACACATAGATCCTTCAGGCCATTTAGTCAAGATCCAAGGAACCCTGTACCAATAGATGGACCACATATATCAAGGATGTGGGAGGTAGTATAGCAAGTGGTTTGCCACTCTGTCCTGGTACAGGCTCATTCCCTTTCTTAAGATATTATATCAAAAATCAGTATCAGGTTGGTAAAATTGTTACAAATTAAATCCAAGGAGCTACCTAGCCCCAGTTTCTCTTTGAGCAAAACAGCTGACAAACAGAACAAGTTGGGTAAATTTTTCCTTGGGTCTGAAAACCAGTATGATTTAATAGAAAGAACACTGGCTTCAACAACAGGGTGCCAGGTGTTAATTTCCACAGATCATTTTTCCTTTCTGGACCTAGTTCTGCCCATCTGTAGTTATAGTACCAAGGGACTCATTCATTCATTTATTCATTCAGTAGGGACTTATTAAATGCTTATTATGAACCAAGTGGATGCTAGACATTAGGATAAAAAGCTGTAAAAGGTGGTCTCTCCCATCTAGATGCTTATAGTTTAGTTGAGGGGAAGACATGTAACTAATTGAAATTCTGGGTGGTGAGGGTAAAAAAAATGGATATGTGTAGAATATTCTATGGCAATACCTGCAACAGGAGCCTGGCCGAGGAAGTGTGGGTGCAGGAGTTCAGGCAAAGCTTCTAGGGAAGATGAGTGAGAAAAAACAACAGTCCTGGATGGAGGAGATGAGGTACCCAGATAAAAAGAGGTGGGAAGAAGTGAATGGGAAGGAAAGGGAGAGGGTACCTCAGGAGGAGGGAACACAGATACCAGGGATGCGAAGGACACTTGTGCATCTGCAGAACTGTAAGGAGCTCAGAATGACTGGAGCTCTGTGGGTGTTAAGTTGTGAGTGCATGCACTTGTGTGTGCTCATAAAGTGGGCATGGGAGGGTGAAGTGTTCTGGGGAAGCAGGGAGAGATGGAACCGCAGACCACATCAGGGACCAGTGGGCGAACAGTCTTGAATACCATGAATGTCCTGACACAACAGCAATGGGAAACTTCAAAAGAGTTTTAACAAAGTGGGTGGCATAATTAAATCAATATTTTAAAAAGGCATTCTGGAAACAGTGTAGAAAACAATTTATGGAAAGCAAACCTGGAGGGTGATAGCCAGGATCTAACCCAGTGGTTCTTGAACTTAAGTCGTCAGTAGAATCACCTAAACGGCTTGTTCAAACACGGATTGCAATGTGTAGCCCCAGTGTTTCTGAACAAGGAACTCGTGAATGTGGCCTGAGAATGTGCATTTCTATCAAGTTTCCAAGTAATACCCACGATGCCTGTCCAGTGAATACACTTTGAGCACCTCTGTCTGAAACAATGTTGATGACTAATTGTAAAAATCTGGGGTTCCCCCTCAGGACTTGCAGGCCTGCTTAAAAACTATTTCTTTCATGAATATATATTTTGTGAAACATACCCATTCTATGCAGAGCCTTTGCATGATATAATGTATGTCTATTGATAAATGGAACTAATTATTGTTTCATTTGTTTGTTATTTGTTTCCAAAAATTCCTGTAAAGTGCTTTTATAATAATCTGAAAGAAGTAGAGCATGTTGCTCTAAGTAGTCTAAAATCCAACCAAATTCATTGTTGGACTAAAAGGAGGACTTTGTAAAGAAAAATAAAATCACTGCCTATAACTTTAGATTGTAAGACCAAAAAAAGAGTTTGCCCCAACTTATTTATTTTTCAATTTTGTTTTCCTAAATTGCATTTTATTTGATAGACCAGAGAAAAATCTTATGGCACAACCAGTAATTTGCTGTAGGATGAAAAGTTGAAATGCCATTGCAGCTGACTAAATCCTTTGTCTTAAATACAGTAGACCAATTGAAGGCTATAATATTTGGGCTCAGATTTTAGAAATGAAACCTTTGGGTGGGGAGGATTATCTTATCTGTTTTACTCCTCCTATTTTGAAGCTGGAAAACCAAAAAAGAGGTCACAACACAAACTGTACATAAGCCCAGTAATCACAAATTCCTCTTCTTATAATGTATCTAAGAAAGAACATTATATCAAAGAGAAACAATGCCTTTTCAGAAAAAAAGAAAGTAACTCAGTTACTTTGAAATAAAGTCTACATATTCCTACGCTTCAGTATAATTGAAACAAAAAGTTCTGATAAATGTCTTTCATGCAAATTACAGCAAATCTGTAAAACAATGTCATAAGAAGAATGTACTCAAAGTCAACCAGTAATGCTTCCCTAAGACAATTTCTTGGTTTATTGCTCGTGATTCTACATGGGTTCTCTTCTCTTCTTTTTAGTACCTGAAGTACAACTTTAGCAATCTTTTTATCTTGTTATCAACTGTCTATCAGAAAATCTTTCCTCATTATGCTTGTCCAGATTATCCCAGTTACTAACGTCACAGTCCCTTTGAAAATGCAAGATGCCTCCATGCTACCGAAAAATGTCAACCACCTGCATCTTAATTGACAGTTAACTGCAGCCAGAAAAACCAATGAAAGGGATTAATGAAGCTTATTCTATCAATTTAGGCATTCTCTCTTTGCAAACTAACTTGGTTTGTGAACTCACAATTGGTTTCAGTAGAAAGGATTGCAGCATCCTAAGCAGTGGGCCATAATTATAATTACAGGTGTGGTGCAGACGACAAGAGCAGATGAGCTCATAAGAAACAAGGATTTGCTCTGCTGGATCATCTATCTTCACTGAAGAACAAAGAGCAGCAGCATAAGCGAGTGAGTTACCATGTAAACAAATTGAGCAATCACTAACACACAACAGAGTGCGTGTTCTTCAGCCAATATACACACTCCTGGGTTTAGGAGGAAGCTCTCTCCACCACCTCCTTCCTTTCCCTGGTAGAGGTGAGTTTTGATTCTCTGCACTCTCCTGACCTCTAGCTGGTGGGGCAGGGGCTGACTGGATAATAGCAGTGAAGCATTATTCCCCTCATCTTTCACCATTTCCTCTCCTCCTAGTCTATTTTGCAGTTATTGCCAGAGGAGAGGACAATCCAGGCAATGACCTTGAATGAGAATGTTGAGGCTTTGGTTCTCTCTCAGCTTGAAGAAGGACAGTAAAGCATTCTTTTTTTAGGACTCAGATCCTAAAATGATAGACATTGATTTTATTTTTCTTTAGAAAGTTCTTGTTTAGTCCAACAGCAAATTAGTTTGGATTTTAGGTTAATTGGAGCAACACAATTTACTTCTTGACTTCCAGATTTTTATAAAAGCAATTTGTAGGGCTAGGTGCCAATTCTCTACTGGCAAAGTGAATAATAATTTTAAAAAGCTGCAATTATGCTAATGATCAAGAAAGAAAGAAAAAAGCTACAACAAAATACCTTGTTTGCCTACAGTTAGGTAGCGCAATTGCACCCCCTTTCTCTTTTTTCTCTGTGCTCTCAACAACAGGTTTGCCTTGGTGGGCTGGTTGGTGAGGGATCATGTTGGGGGCCCACAGCAGTTGTTCTTCTAGTATGCCCCAAAGATTATAAAGTGAATTAGAAGCACTTCCAGGCAAGGAAGCTTATAAGCTAAGTAAAGCAAGATTTTATGGGGGGAAGGAAGTATTTTTATTGTATGTGAATCGGTCTTTTAAAAATTATTTTCCACTTTTTATTGGGGTGTTATGATTGTATATAATGGTGCCATTTGTTGTTACATATTTGTACATGCCCACAATATAACGATATAATTGGACCAGTATCATTCCCCAGTATTTTCCTTTTCCCTCTCTCCTCCCACCCTCTCCTCTCTTCCTCTATTTTACCCATCTTCCTTCAGTGGTGAATCAAAGTCTTAAAACAATTTCCTTTATATCAGAAATCTGGCTTTGGATGTGAAACTTCTAACTGGAGGGTGACAACTGATAAAAGAGCTGGGGATGACATTGTTAAAGTAATGAAGAGCTTTAAAAACTGATAGGCAGCTCTTACTTGAGAAACCTGGGGGAGGGGACCGAGAAAATACACTTAAAACTAGACATGTGATTTTCTAACTTCTAATTTCTTAATGCATAGAAAACTGCATGCCTTGTACTACTTTGCCGACACTAGATTGGCAGCGCTGACATCCAGGGCAGAGGAGAAAGTTCAGTGTGTACCAAGTGTGGTGGATCAAAAGGGGACTGCGCAATCAACGGCTTGACATTGTAAGGAAAAGAATCACAGCATTTATCCCCTCAAGGGAGTAGGACAAAGACGAATGAGAGGCGCAAGCCCCTGAAAGCTATTCCTTGACCCGCAAGCTCCTTTCAATAGTGACCTCTGTTGTTTCCCAGGACCAGCCACTGAGCTCTGTGGTTACACTTTGCCCCCGGGCCATACAGAAAAGGGACTGAGGCCGCGAAGCTCGGCCTGGAATCTGCGAAGGTCTGACGTGCGTGTCACGTGGGGCCGTGGTCCTGGGCAATAGAACAACACGGGTGTCACGTCTCCTAGGATTGTCCAGTCACTTGGATGGGGGGCACGTTCGCAACCTCCGCGTGGGAGGACGAGCCAGGCCTTTACCTTTCTTAGCTGTGTACAGCTCCAAGTTGCTGTGAAGAACGGTGGAGCCGCCTGCAAGCGCCCGGGTACTGCGAGCGCGGAGGCTGCGCAGCCCGGGAGAGAGGCTAGAGCCGCGGAGGAGCCAGCGGCGGTGTCCCAGACCCGCCGGGCTTTGCGCCTGGGGGAGAAGACGCGGGAATCCCGCTGCAGACCGTGTTTTGACGCAGCGTAGGACGGTCTGGCGTTCAGACGCGGCGGTAAATTGTTTTTCAAAATAATTCTAAAGAAACTGAGGTCTGAGTGAGAGTTTCACCTCAGAGACATTCATTGAAAATGAATGAGCAGTAATTAACAGAAAGTGTTTCTGGAAGGGTTATAATATTGCCCCGTGGAAAGTGTTAGAAAAGCAAAGCACAGAAGCTAAGGGTTGCCCTTAATTTATCCATCAGCACTAACGGCCACAGCGAAGGTAATGAAGGTGATTTCACATGCCATGTCAGGTCTTTTACTGACTGTGAACAATAAAAACCTACGTCGGTAAGAATCCTGTTACTTGTGAACTCTCACAGTGGGGGCTAGCGGGACATAACCACTGAGAGTTCACAGCTAGGCCCCTCATTTTCATTGATCTCTAGATTAGAAAAAGATACAGTCAAATACCACGGTTGATGGAGGGGAATTAATTTTCACGTCATTAAAACCCCTCCCACTTCTGAGATCACTGGAGGGAGGCCAAGGGTTAATCTGTACTTTTCCTAAGGATTTATTTCTTGTCAATTGTAACCTTATTTTTCCTCTTACATCTTTGTACTTATTTTTCATTGGCCTCCATGTCCTAGCATTTCACAGACAAGGTGAGACGACATTACAAAACACGGTACTGCTAATCAACTTCTGTCTTCTCTGGACTGCAATAGCTAACACAGGCACGATAAACATAAAGTTAAAGTGCCTGCATTACTGCCCTCAGTTACAGATAATGGTTCTTGTGCCAAGCCTTTAATTCTCTCATTTCTCACAACAGCTATTATGATGATCCCTTTTTGAGATGAGGAAGTGGAGGAAAGAAGAAGAGCCACAGAGCTAGTGGTGGCGGAGGGGTGTGTGTGTGTGTGTGTGTGTGTGTGTGTGAGAGAGAGAGAGAGAGAGAGAGAGAGAGAGAGAGAGAGAGAGAGAGAGAGAGAGAGAAGATTTGAATCTAGTCTCCATGGATTTGAGTATGATGACTTGGGACAAATTTTGTCCCTCCAAAGGATATTACAGAGTGACAAGTTTGTTAGTTTTCATTTTCAAGTTAATTCCATCTCCATTCTGCCCCTTCCCCTCAGTGAAAGGAAGAGGGAAGGGAGAGAGAGAGAGAGAAAGGGAAAGGGAAAGAGGCTGGCCTTGATTTACCAGAAAGTGATGTGATTTTGGGTTAGTTTTACTCTTATAAGGCCATAAGGCCATTATACCCTGTGTGAATACACTTCACTGAACTTTTTAGGCTGACAAAGAATGCTAGTATTTTACTCTCTATATACTCATGATAACCAAAAGCCTGCATCTGTTGCCTAAAGGGAATAATTTGACATGAAGCCGGCAGAGAAATCCACTCTACCACCCTGGAGAATGAGTCACACAGCCCACAGGGAAGGGGTAGAGATAGAAGTGTTTATACACTGCCTTTGGCATTCAGCTAATTCATCTCTTTTAAGGTTTTCAAGGAAGCCACCCATCCAGAAAGAGGAAGAGGTAAAGTTTTTTAGAAAGGGCCACACACTTGTTGTCTGTAGTATCTTGAAGTTAGTTGCTAACCATCCCTAAGCTGAAGGCAGAAGAGGAAATAAATACCTCTGTCTGAAGGATGAGATAATTAATGACTATTAGAATTGAATAACTTAGGTTCTGTGAGGAGTCAAAAATCTGGAATGTCCTTATCCAACTTCTATCAATGGTTTCTAGGCATCAGTATAAAAAAGAGATTTCCATGCTTCTGAAACCACTAAGTTGTCTTTTAGATTTAGTGAAGTTTTTTATGCTCAAAGTCTAAGTCTCTCAGTTTTAAATGGAAAATTATAAGATTATTGGAGGCATTCTGTTTCTTCAAGGTACCCACTGGCTTTCTTGTACTAAAAGGTGCTTTATACAAATATTAAATAATTGGAGTGTTGAGGACAGTCACCAAGGCCTTGGCTTTTATTCTTGTAGTTCCACATTTTCAATGTGGAAGAATATAGTATGGTAGTTTTTCAAATAATAAAGAAGTTATTTTTTTTAAAAAATAAAAGACCTTCAATGTTGTAATTGTGTGGCCTTTAATAACAGACCTAGGTGGTTGATGGCAAGAGACTTTTAGGCACATGCCTAACAAGGCCTTTAGGCCTTCACTGTTGCCTAACCCCACAGGATCTGTCATGTTTTATTGGCTTCACTGGTTAGTCACTGTATGGTTTGGCACCACAGTGAAATTTCACATTTTTTGGAAACAATAGGGTGAACAAAGATCAAGTTTTGCTTTCTGTTATGTGTTATTCAGTTTGCTTTGAATGTTAAAAAAAAATTGCTATGTTCAGTCAATTATATGGTCTCTCTTATACTAGCCCAGTCTTTTGATTAGGGCATTATACTCATGACTTGGACTTGAGGATTCTTAAGGTGAGGGAGAGGTGTCACTAAACTCATTGGGTAATAAACATTGGGCTGGTAGATTGGAAGAGAAGGAAATAGGGGTATTCATTAGAGTGGAGGCTGATAATTGATTAGAATGATTGTCAATGGCAAGTCTATAACATGTTATATCTAGCTCTGTGTGTGTGCGTGTGGGTGGGTGGGTGAGAGAAAGCGCGCGAGCGCTTGTTAATTCTTTAGCATAAGGCTGTAGACACTGGTACACTGGGTAGAAGCAATGCAGTAGCACATCGTAGGCCCTTAATAAATATTAAGAATCCAAACTTAGATTTTTTTTTTTTAAGGTAAAGTTTTCTATTCCAGGTACTCCACTGAAGATTTGTTTATTTTTCGTCCACTCCCAGGAAAAGTATAACAAGAAGAAATCTTAGAACAATGTTCATTTGTTTTCTAGTTGTAACTTTAGGCAAGAACATTTCAAGCTCAGTTTGAAAAGTGTGAAAATGTTTCAAGTTAGCACATACTAAATTAATTGTTAGTATCAATCAATGTACAATTATATGGTGGAAATACAAAACAAAGCCTTTCTAAAAACTCTGTCTTAGTACTGGATAGTTTGTTTTTAATATTTTAGAATATATTTAAAACTTAGCTGAAGTGTTAGAAATTTTAGCTTTAAACATTTTATCTTGGACATGTTTAACAGCTTTCTGGAAAAGGAATTAATGAGGTCTGAGAACCCAATGTTCCTGCTTCTTCTTTTGTCAATAAGACACAGATATCCTGTATCTTATTTTGTCAAAATTAAGATGTACTTAATCTTATCTTCTTAGTCAGCTATTATTTATTGATTAGTTTTTTCCTGGGTTATGAACAAAAAATAAATGTGTCAGGGCTGAGGGTATAACTTAGTGGTAGAGTGCTGCTGGCCCAGCATCTCAAAGCCTTGGGTTTGATACCTAGCACTACCAAAAGAAAGAAAGAAAAAAAAAAAGTAGCTTATTGTGAAACCAGTGTTTTATTTCTTGTGGCTTTTAAACAAAAGTAGCTCCAATACTAAACACAATAAATGTGCTAAATCCCTAGGAATGAATTTTAGAAAACATTCCAATGTCTGATATTTCATGAGCAATTTTAGACCTCAGCTGTGATTATCAGATACAAAACGGGCAGATCAGAGACCCAAGAGAGATGTATCACCCATCTCAACTCATCCATATTTCCCAGAGCCTAAGAAGCAACTCAAATGTTTCTCAGTGGTTAATCTGAAAGTTTTTACTCAGTTGCCTTGAGGGTTCTGTAATGAGATTTTGCTGATTATATATAAATCACAACTTTCTAGAAATCATGGTTAATTTTAAACTCTATTAGGGTGGCTAAACACTAACAGGAAAGTATTAGGAAGGAGACTGGATATGAAATTCCATATCATAACTAGACGGAGATTTAGGTGATGGAAGTATAAGGAAGTGAGTTGATGTGATAATTTTTATAGTTATGCATTTGGTTCAGGTTTTTACTCAGTTCAAATTCATCTTCAATGATCTGTCTGAAATTGTTCATTCTATCTTTCAAAGTCAAGGAATTATTGATCTAAGTACTGCCACTCATACCTAGAAACCATCAGGAAGACACAACATGTCCATCCTTATGCATTCTCTCCAGTTTGCTAACTGCATTTCACTTTGCCACCTAATTCATCCTTAATTGATATCTTTGGCCACATCTGAGCATTTATTTATTATTGAATTTTTAAAAGTTTGTGGATATGCTGCTTTTCCCCTAAAATAATTTAAGGCAGCTTACGAAAATATATCCTTTAAAGTTTTTTTTGTTGTTGTTGTTGTTATTGTTGTTATTTTTTATTTTAAGGCTCATGTCCCAAATGCAAGACATCTTTACTTTTAAATAATTATAATAATAATTATATTAAGATAAATGGCAAAATAACTTTAATTTTCTCAGTTGATTTCACTCTGGTATTTATTTCATCACAGTAATGATCAAGAGGAATCTGCTACCTGAAACTGGGCAGAATGTCTAGGCCAGCTAAAGACAGCACAGTACACCCAAGAGTGTTGTCAGAATGCTCTTGATTTCACCACCTTCAGGTGTTCAGGGAGGAGAATGACACTAGAAGGTATGCAGGTAAATGATAATTGTTAGGTGTCACCTTCTGCTGGGAAGTAAGATAATTAAGTAATTGCTTTCATGCCACTAAAGATACTCACAGCTTTTCTCTGGGAAATAATAACCCTTAAACTAGGCCAAGCCCATGCTTCATAACATTTGACTTTTTAGGCTTCTGCTGTTCAGCATTTGAGATTGCAGTCTGGACACATTTCAAATGAGCATAGCCAACTTGGCTTTGACACTCCAGTTTGACTAGCCAACCTGGACCTCTTCAGAAAGTGATTATCCAGTCTGGACTTTTCAGGGCCTTCTCTCCCCCACTCCTATTTCCTTCTCCATTATGTTGTTTGTGTTCATAGCTTATTAGTGGTGCCAGTAGAAACGTTGGCAGAAAAAGTCAGGAAAAGCACAATCAGTCTAATTTGAAAGTTGCTAGGCATATAGATGAAAGATTTGGTGGGGAAGGAATTATGGTTTTAAATAAATTTTAAGAAAGGGACAAGTTTTGTTAATCCATGATATATTTGATCTTATGTATCAAAGAAAATGTATCTATGCTCCTTTCAACTAAGAATATGTTTAAGTGCATTTCATTTTTTTTTCCCACCTCATTTTCCTACAGTATTGTCACAGGTACTCTTCTCCAAAGAAGAGTTTTTCTACTTGCTGCCTTCCCACTTTCTCTTCTGCTTTCACATTTGACTTCCTCTTCCATCATGCTGATATCAAAGCTCTCCCCAAGGTCACCAATGCGTTATCAATTGCTAAATCCAGTGGCTGCTTTCAGTGCTTTTCTTGCTGGTCCTCTGCTGTATTTCTTGCTGTGTGGATCTTTCTTCACTGAACCACCCTTTTCTTAATATTGACAAAGCTATATCCCTCTAGCTCTTCCTGTACCATTCTGGCTGGTTTCTTCCTGAAACCTCTTCTTACACAATATACTGGTTGCATACCCTGGGGTTATGTCCTCCACATTCTGCTCTCCTTACCCCGGAGGTTTCATCTGACTTAAATTGCTATTGTCTGAATGTTTGTTTCTCCCTAAAATTCATATATCAAAGCTTGATTCCTAAGGTGGAGGTATTAGAAGGTAAGACCTTTGGGGATGATTAGGTCCAGAGGGTTGAGTCCTCTTGAATGGGATTAGTGCCCATAGAAGACAGGCCCTGGAGAGCTACGTTTCTGTCTTCACCATGTGAGGACACATACAAGTGATGGCTGTTATAGGCCTTCACCAGGCACCAAATCTGGTGACACCTTGATCTTGGGCTTGCCCACTTCCAGAACTATGAGAAAGAGATTTGTTGTTTATAAGCCACCTAGTTTATGATATTTTTGTTACAGCAGCCCAAGGGTTTAAAACAAAAATCCCTTTTTATATCATCAATTTTCTCATGTTTTTTAAATGCATTTCAAGTCATAGTACATATATAGAGCTCAATTTTTCATCTCTTTGGTTGCAAACAAGATAGAGTCACACCGTTCATGTCTTCATACATGTGCCTCGGGTAGTGATGTCCATCCCATTCCACCATTACAAAAATCCCTCTTGATTGAAGTAATACCTATTTAATACTAATGACTTCTCCTTTCTTTCTTTCTTTTTATTCTGTGTGTGTATGTGTGTAAATATAAATCATGCACACACATTCTCAACTCTCTTTCAAGTTTTAGGTTTCCACATCCATTTCCCGTTGGTCATTGTCACCAAGATAACTCACTGGCCTTGCAGCCAACTGGCTGTGTCGGGTTTTCATCTTCCCTGCTTTGCTGGCTCCTCTTAGAGTATTCTCTTTCCTTTATTGATTTCACCTAACTGTTCTTTTCCCCTCTGCCTTTCCTCTTTTTCATTAACTCTATTTTATTTATTTTCTATGTGGTGCTGAGGATGGAACCCATTGCCTCACATGTGGTAGGCAAGCACTCTACCACTGAGCCACAATCCCAGCAGCCCTCTGCCTTTCCTCTTAAATGTACTCTCCACAATGCTATCTGAAGGCTCTAACTAAAATGCAAATTTGACCCATGCTGCTTTGCTTAATCTCTCAAACAGCTCTTCATCCCCTAGTCTAGCCTACGGTATTTAAGGTTGTCAGTGTGAATATAGGATCCTCCACACACTGCAGCACACATTCCTGCCCCCACTCTGCTGTTCTCAAGGCTTCCATATTAGCTTGCTGAGTATTTTCTGCACATGCTGTTTCTCACCTCTAAGGCTTTTTCATGTGGTTTCACATTATTGGGATGGTCTTCTGCATCCCCCCACCCCCATTTGTTTTAATCAGTGTATAACTCCTACTCACCCTTTAAGGTTAAGATCTAAGGACATCCACCAGGAATTCTTCAAAACCTCCTAAGCAAGATTACCCTTCCTCAGTGATTCTACAATGCTATGTCGACAAATATCATAGTGCTGTACAACATTAAAATATTATCAATTTTTATTTATCTGTCTTCTACCACTACATACTCTAAAGTCAGACTGTTTCATATTAGTGTGTTCCACGTGGCTTCCATGATACCATGCATGTGACAACCACTCAGCAATGTTTGTTGATTGCACAATGGTCAAGTATTGATTAGATATTGACATGTGCCATACCAAAGAAATTTGAGTACCAATATCTGTTGATTTATGATTTCCAGATCTTTCGGTTCTTCATCATTTCTTCCCAAGTGCTATCTATTTTTAAGATTTCTGAACAAGTAGAGCTCTTTCAAAGAAACTTTATAATCCTAATTCTTGTAAATTTTAACTCTTTCTTCTCAGAAAGTTAGGACCTTCAAGGACTTTAAGTCACATTTTTATAAAAAGTTGTATGTTCTCTGCCAACACCCTGGAAAGCCCTGCACAAAAGGAAAGTGATCTCAACATGCACCTCTAACTCACTGACATGCCAAGTTCCTTCTGGAATGATAACTTGCCAAGCACCAAAGCACTGTAACTTGTCATCCCCAGTGAATGAGAGGAAGAGGTGGTGTGGAAAGAACATCCTGTTTTGCAAAACTTCAGTAACTAAAGTCTTGTCATCTCACATTTTTTTTTCTTCTTTTTTTTCTCATTAGTGCATCTATTTAATCTTATACTACCCCTATACTACATAGTTGACTTAGGTCACTAAAATCCATCTGATGCAAAGGAGCTAGAACATAATAAATGAGATTGTTTAAGTGAATTCCTTATTTTCTTAAGTGGTAAAAGTAGCACACAGTCCTGGAACTCACAAGCACCATCTTTGGGTTCCTGAAAACCTCTGAATGTTATATAATGCCAATCCTGATGATTTTACCTTAACCCTCCTCTCTCAATCATAGTATTACTAGAAATGATTAATTTCTGTTTTAGAATGGTACATAATTGGAGAACATCAACCAGTATAAAGGCAACTCCCATTAAAACAATGCCTGAGTTATACAAATAGAGAGTTCTACTTGCTACTTGAGTGCCTGCAATGCATCAAGCATCTTATGACTTGCTTCACAAATGTTATCTCAGTCTGCATAATACCATTCTGAAATAAGATCTATTAATAAGATTTCATTTTTAGTAAGTGGAAAACAAAGTTCAGAAGGGATAAGTAACTTGTTTGAGGCTGTACATTTGGTAAGTACCCTAACATAGGTGAAAATATAAAGTCCATTTTCTCTTAGCTTAAATATTCTAAAACTCCTTGTTCTTTTGGAAAAATATTTCTTAACTCTTAGTTTTTTTCTTAGGTATTTTTCACTTTGGTAAACTATACAATGAAAGTACTGAATATATCCTTTCAAATTCTTGAGCAAACACTCTATTACCATCAGAATCCCAAATGCAAGAACTTAACAAATGTTAGCAATAATTAAATGTTAATATTTGTTGTATATCTTAAAGACATAAAAGTGATAAACATTTTTATTAGCAAGGATGGGTGAGAAAAATCTCCTGGCTTTCACTGGTTCATATAACCTCTTTGAATTAGCCTTTGTGTTTCTGACAACAGTTTAGCAAGTTGATAGTGCTTATCTCTGACTCTTCAGGTGAAGTTGATTTTGATCTATGAAATGAAGATTGGTGGACACTAACTTCACACTGCTTACATACTCATGAAATAGCCTTTTGTCAAACACATGAGGAAAATTACCTTTAAATCCATTTGAAAATTCTGTACTATTTCAAAGTCTATGAGAACTTTACATCTTCAGAAGAAGAAAAGCTTGGATTAGGAGACAAAGAATAGATAATTAGGAAGTCCAACCTGAAGTTTCCAAATACTTGAAATTTTCCTAATGAAAGGAGACACATACCTCAAGTATGGAATTGTACTCCCTCACTTTTTCTAATAATAGTGGAATTGATTTTACCTTGTTTGATAAAATATTTTGGAATTGTCATTTTATTTTAATCAAAACATCTAGCTAAATTCATTCTGTACTATTTTTTGAACTTCATCTTTGGTATATGTCTTTTCTAAAATTTTAAGTTAAAATGTGGCTTGATGTGCTTTCTTGTACCTTAATAATCATTTAAAAATTAAGTCCAAAAAGATTAAAAAATGATCTATGTCTTTAAAAAAATCGATATTCTTCATTATGAGGTTCTGCTATGAAATTATACCATAGAATCATAACTTCCCATAACTATATCTAGATTATATTCTAGATTGCAAAGAAAATATCGGCAAAAGAGTTAGATGCAATGAACTAGGCAGATAAAATTGTATGGGATAACTAAAAACAAGTTGTATAGTTCAAGTACAACTTCTGAGTTCACTTCAACCTACCAGTGCTATGTGAAAAGACAAAGGAAGCAGTGAGTTTAGCTGAGTTTCAAATCCATAAAAGCTGGCTCTCAACAGCATGAGTCACTCAGAGATAAAGGCATCCAGTGATTTACTTGAATCCATTTGGTGCCAGCCTGGAAAAGATTCGGGAAATTAGCAGTGTCCTCACTTTTTTGATGGTGTGGCTAAAGAAAGGCTAATTCATGGAAAGGAGGAACCCTTTTCATTTGACATTGGATTTCCTCCTAGCTCAAACTCAAATGGCATTACAAATAACAAAGCAACATGCTAGGAGGCTAGAAAGATATTATGTGTCTTTTAAAATAAGCTACCATTTGAGCATAATAACTAAAGGGTGACTTGGGAAACTTTGAATGTATAAATGGTCTCATTTGACAGAATATTCTTTTTTGCTCAAAAAAAAAAAAAAAAGGAACATAAATAAGAGTTCATTAATTTCCCAAGCAGCTGTGCTTTGTAATGAACTTGACAGTTTCCATTTTTATCCTGTGAATGTTTTCTTGGCTTGCTTAGAATGTGTGATTCAGGTACTTGCAGATTCTTTGTGGAACATTAGAATGATGAAGTCTGCTTACAATTAGAAATTACGTTTTCCACCATCTTTTTTCTCTGAAGATGTTGATAGTTTGACTATAATTTGAATAGGAGGCTATTTAAGCAAGTAGGCCTTGCTAAGTTAACCACAAACCAGTCATCATGACCCTGGATGGTGTTTTTATCTCCTCCTCAGTGACAGCACTACCTCTTCTGAATTCAGGAAAAGGGTCAGGGCTCATGAAAATGCCAATCCCTGGTTCAGCCAGGCTCATGCAGGGTCTCCTCACCAGTGGAGGAATGATATGTGTATTCTGGAACCTTCCCAGACATGGAGTGGAAGGAAGAAGAAACGGTTTCTTTTGTTGTTTTGTTATTGTCATTATTGTTTGTACTGAGGATTGAACCTGGGGTGCTACATCCCCAACCCTTTTTATTTTTTATTTTGAGAGAGAGTCTCACAGAGTTGCTTAGGGCCTCGCAAATTTGATGAGGCTGGCCTCGAACTTGTGATCCTCCTACCTCAGCCTCCCAAATCACTGGGATTACAGGTATGTGCCAAATACTTAACAGGAAACAGTTCTTAACACCAAGAAATTGTTAACCCCAGACTTCAGGGAAGAGCAGAGGGTGACCCATCCTTAACTCAGACCTGAGTGCATGTATTTGTCAGGTTTCATCTGTGAAATTTGCAGCTGTGCCTTATGTCGTCTGTTTTCTTATTCAGAAAGCACCAGCCTAGGGCTGACAGCCATTCTGGCCTTCCAAAGTTGCTTCATGGCTAAAACTTGAGTGTGTTTTACTGTGTTCTTAAGAGCAGCTCTTTGTTCTGTCTTCTGGTTGCCAACCTTCACAACATGGGAAGCTTTTTTTAGTTGTCCTCCTCTGTGTCCTCTGACCAAGCAGCTGATTCCCAGGGAGTATGATTCCCATTCTGGACTTCACTTTCCTCCCACCTAAGCTTATTTTACAGCCTGGGTTCTTCTAGTGTGCTCATATTGTTCTCAGTTTAATAATAAACCTTTTTGGTTGCTGCTCTTAGCATAATTTATAAATTACTTCCCAGAGCCGCCCTTACTAAATGTCTGTGACCTTATTGTCAAGAATGACTTGACCAGCAGAAGCTGCTGCCTGGGGGCTGGAATGTCCCACTTCCTGTTCTTTCTCTACAAGCTGAAGCATTCTATCCAAACAAAAACTGAACTTGGTGCACACGTGACCCAGAGTTAGCTTGAAACGAAACTCTGAAGATGAAAAACTTTACACATTAACTCCTGGTTCCACTCCATCTACCTACAGTCCCTGAGACTACAAAGACAGCCTTTAAAAAAGAACCAAAATAAACAAATGGATGCCTCAAGCTCTGGACTAAGAAAAACAAGCAAACAGCAGCCACATCTAACATCAGATTAATTGCTGCTGAGCTCTGAAGAACGGTAAAAGCCTAAGACAATGGAATACTACTGTTTAAGTACAGCACCCCAGAGCCTGGCTTAAACTATTCAATCCTGGTAGGGTAATTTAGTGAAATGAAAACTGGTTCTTGGACCTCAACCAAGGGTGCTTGGGACAGAAGAGGCAGAAGAACCCTGTCCTCACTACAAACACATTATTACAGTGTGGTCCTTTTCCTGTAAACACCTGATCTCGATGTTTTCCTTGTAGCCATGGTTCCAGTTTTTCTATCAATAATCTACTAAGATGTAATGCAGGCCCTCCCAGAAAGGGCACAAAATCAGATATTAAAGTGAAGCCTTGCTTTCTTGTATTTAGATGGATTTAAAATGTTATAATATCAGTGCAGACAGGAAATCACTAGCCAATTACTGAGATGGTTTTCCTGAAAATAACAGAAGGAGAAAAACTTTCAATTTTCAAAGGGAGATGCTGCCCTGACTCTCAAGAGAGAGAAGCTGGCAAGAGGAGAGGTGTTGGAAAGATGGTGATTATGGGTCCATGAGGTGGTGGTAAATACCTAGCAGATGGCTGTGGGTGGGCAGTGAGGAGGCTGAGCACAGAGCCTTACAGGCAGGACCTGAAGACTGAAGCAGACGTGCTGCTGGTGGGGAGGGCTGCCTTTCCCCCAGCATCTGCACAGCAGTCCTCTGCTCTGGTTCTGGTGGCAGCCACTGGAACAGCAGAGCTTGCCTCTACTGTGTTCTGGTTCAACCTTTAGGGATGGTGATTTTGTGACATCAGTGGCACTTCCCCTTTCCCTGTCTCCCCTGGTAAGACCCCTAGAACCCAGCATTCAAAAGACATCTCAGGCCTGGTGAGCAGCAAAGCACTGGCCAGCAGGACATAAAATACAACCTTAATTTGCCCTGCCTAACACCTGGAAGATGGCCAAGACTTGAAAGAGCTGTAACTCATAAGGCCTGGCCTGGTCTGCCAGAGGAATCTATCAGGATATCCCCACATACCAATAGGGATGGGGAAGTGCTTCCCATTCTTCACTCTGGATATTTGCTTCTACAGAATAGGGTGCTACGTTGGCCTTGTGTTTGCTGCAGAAGCTGGAAGCCAGTCTCAGCTTGTATCATTTACTTATAACTCTCCAAGGTCAGATTCTTAAGGCACTAACCAGCATTACCCTCTGATGTCAGGGATTTGACAAACACTGAATCAGGCAATATTCCCCTTGCCCTGATTCTGGCATTTCCAGAAGCTTTAGGGGACTGCTGGAAACACAATCAGGAAGAAAGGGGATCCTTGGATGAGGGATAGAAACCTTACTTGCAGATGGAGGTCTTGAGCCATCACACATGAAGGCACATGAATAGTACCTTGGAGTGATTAACTGAAGGAGTCCTAAGGATATGAAACTTTTAGTGCTAAAACTGAAAATTCTGGCAAACCAAGATGAATGGGTCACTCTATTGTATACCAAGTTGCACAGGGGAAGCTCTTAATTTTCTCTATATGCAATAAAACTTCAATTTGGATTCTGGTAATTTGGAACTTGGTTCAAATAGTAACTGAAAAACACATGCTTGACCAACTATTATAATGAACATACAGATAGTATCCAATCAATTTAAGAGGAAAAAATTTTCTCCAAGGACTTACATACTGCAAGAATAAGTCCAACATTATTATGTTATACTTTAGTTGAGGTTCAAGGCCTTCAACTAGAGAATGCTCTTAGAATAATTATTATAACTGGAATGTACATAGTACTATGCCATTTGAAAAAATACTCATTATTTGATCTTTACATTAATCCTGGGAATATTACTATCATTCATATTTTGTGAATGTGGAAATTGAAGTTCAGATAATTCAATGACCAGTAGAAGGCCACTGAGCTCATAAATGAGAATATAGGATCTTAAATGCAAGTCTACTTGGTTCTTAAGGATGTGTTTTTAAATTTTTAAGCAAAATACCAGGCAAAGGGAATAGCATGAATCAAGGCCCTGGGATAGAGAAAGTTTGACATACTCAAGGAATGAACAACTTAGTAGAACATGGTGAACAATGAAGTGAGAGAGCTTTGTGGTGTCCAAAAAGTGGCATGTTATAAGGGCCTTGTTAGATATTTAGTCTAAAATAAGAGAATGGGATGACATAGGTGAAGAAAATGATCAAACTTGCACTTAGAAAAAATTATGCTGTTGCTTTTTGAAAGATTTATCTGGAAAGGTTGGTCAGAAAGCTATTGAGGTTGTCCAAGTAGCAAAGATAGTGGCTTAGATTACGGTTGTGGCATTGAAGGTGGAAAGAAGTGGATGGATTTGAGGGAGAAACAGAAGGTAGTTGGTGGACCTGAATGGACCACCAGTGGGAGGGAGGGAGAAGGAGGTGCCAAGGACGACCTTAGACACAGAAGGTCCCTGCAGGACCTGCAGGCTACTGATCTTCCAAAGCTCTCACAACCCCACTGTTAACTGCCATGGCAAACTCTAAGTATAGCTCACTTCTGCTGCAGTACACCATGCCCAGGAGTGGAAATTAAAAAACAATTCCTCACCAGTGTAGATCTATCTCTGAACATAAATTTTGGAGAGGTCAATGGAATATTAGTCTATAAAACCAGTTAAAACTTTAAACCAAGTAGGCCCTATGCTATTTACTGGAAATATATCATCTTTTAAAATTCTTTTGCATACCAAACAAAAATTTTTAGGTGTGACTCAAAAACAAAACAAATCTGTGGAGAACAAACACCATGGAAATGTAGAAAAGGTTTAGTCATTTTCTCCCCCCACACCCCCGCCAGAGCATTTTTTGTTTTTTTTCTTTGCTTAGTAAAATTAAATTAATAAATTAATATGTTTCCATCTCTATTTTTTCGGTTATGAAACGTGTCCCTTTCCACTCTTGCTATAGTTAATTTTAATGCTATCCCCTAAATATTCATGTCCACGTAGAACTTCAGGATTTGACCTTATATGGAAACAGAATCTTTGCAGATGTAATTGGTCAAGAACCTCAAGATGAAGTTGTCTGAGATTTAGAGTGGGCTTGAAATCCAATGGCTGATGTCTTTATAAGGAGAGCAGAGGATGCAGAGATACAGAGAAAGGCAATGGAGGGACTGGACCTGTGGTCACAAGCCAAGGAACCCTAAGTATGCCTCCTGGGGCTGGGAGAGCCCAGGAAGTTTCTTCCCTATAGCCTTCAAGGAACATGCCTGGCCGACACCTTGATTTCAGACTTCCAGTCTCCAGAACTATGAAAGAATAAATTTATATTGTTTTAAGTCTTCAAGTTTGTGTTGTTTATGATGGTGGCCCTAGAAAACTAGTATACCCACTAACTAAATGTTGAATGGATTGTTTGCGATTGTCTGTGTTTTGGTTCAATCCTGTACCCTGGTTTCTGGCAATAACAGGGAATATGTAATTCATTTTTCAATAGGAAACACAAAAAGATTTAGATGGGAAACTAAGTTCAGAATTAGATATGTTGAGTCTTGGTTATCTGTGCCATATCTAAGTGAATACGTTGAACTGTCAACTGAATAATTGACTTGGATTTCAGAATCTTGGTTTGGGCTGGGCATATATGCTGGGAGTTGTCCATGTATAAGTGGTCCCTGACCACAGGAGTGGTTGAGGAAGTGAGCATTGTGGAAGAGGAAAGAGAAGCACTTCCCACAGTTCCCTGAGGAACTCTATCATTCAAGCATGAGGTAGAGGAGAAAGAAATGCAAGAGGAGACTGGGAAGGAAAAAAGGGAAAGGCTAGGAGAAGAGGGGGCACATCAGCTAAGGAGAGGCTACTTCAGGAAGCAAGGAGTAGTCCCCATGTTGAACACTGAGATGTCAAATAAGATACAGACTGGACCTGTCCATTAGGCAGAGTAGGGCTCTGATTACAGTAGGTAGAGAAGTATAAATATATTTGAAATATCTTAATACATTTTCTAAAAGGAATTTGAGATAGCAAGTTTACAAAGTTTGGCTAAATAAGAATGTAAAAGTGAGATGTGTCTGCCTGTGTGAAACTGGGAAGGATTTAGGCATGTTTAAATGCAGTTGAGAGGGAAAGATGATGGGGAGGATTGGTATAGGGAATGAGTTTGAGGATCCAGTACAGGGAAAAAGGAGGTAGCAGTGCAGTTTTGCACACATATATTCACGGAAATAGAATATCTTGATATTTCATATGAGAGACAAATCCCAATACTTCCTAAAAAGAAAAAAATAGTATATTCATGGCAAAATATATTTTGGAAGTTCTTAACTGATTCAACCAAAAACTTTTAAATGAATGTAGTTTTATATTGGAATGTGAGACTGTTAATACATAATGAAAAGCAATTTAATGATAGATATGGAAATAAGTGATTATGTAGGTCACATAGGGGGTGAAACTTTTTTTTTATTGAGCCCAGTGGGGGCTTATCCACTGAGCGACATCCCCAGCACTTTTTTATATATTATTTAGAGACAGGGTCTTGCTAAGTTGCTTAGGGTCTTAATAAGTTGCTGAGGCTGGCTTTGAACTCAAGATCCTCCTGCTTCAGCCTCCAGAGCCACTGGCATTACAGGCATGTGCCACAATGCCCAGCTGTGAAACTTCTTAACATCAATTCTACTACTCCTTTTACCGGACACATGCTAAGCTGAGTAGAGCAGCTGGCTATTAATTTAAATTTTGAGTTTTCTGGCCCCTGGCATAAAAGAATTCTCATATCATGCCTGAACAACACTGAATTATAAACTATAATTGGAAATGTGTGTGGTCCTTGCGTGTACTTTTTAAAATTTTTTTTGATGGGCTGTTTTTCTTCTTAATCCTTTTAGTCCCTTATTGAATTTCTTATGGCATATTCATCCTCAGGAATGGCAAGAAGTATGTGCATCTTTTCCCCTCTTGGCTCATTTTCTTTGATATAGTGATTATTGTCTGATAATTATGTGGCAGAAATAGCAACATGCCTAGAAATCAACACTGAACTAATAATGAATGTCAGTTCACTATTTTTATCTAGCACTTTGGCTGATGTATGTGTTGGCCTTCTGATCTATGGTTAATAAGCTGTTCTATTTAAAGGTTTTGCTTTTGGAGCGGGGGAATGGACATTACATCTCTGAAATGAATTTTGCTGTGCTTGATCTCTTACTTCATAAAACATGCAAGGTGCCATACTTCGTTTCAGTAATTTGTTCATAGGGCAATTACATGGCTATTAATGCAATAGTAATGGAGTAAAGGTTTTCTTTTAAAGCCCAAGTGCTATTCATTTAAAAATATTCTAGAGCTCATCAGACTTCAAATGATAACAAAATTATTTTGCATTACTTTTGAAAAGTGATAGTCTGTGTATATAATTTTTTTCATTTTCTGAAATTTTAGTGATGAACTTCTAATTCAAAAATTTTAAACTGTCATTTAGAGAGGGTTGGGTGTCATTGTAGAAATGGGGGTGGGGCTAAAAGAGGGTGAAAACAATATAAATTAAAATTTCAGGATTGATAAATTGGGTTCTTAAAGGTCTATAAAATGTTTGTGGAAACAAACAAACAACAACGAAAAAACTAGAATTAGAGTTTGGAGAACAAAGGTCTAGAGTTATGTATGCTGCATAATTTGACTTCAGCCAGTCATATAATGTCTCTAGGTGTCTGTTTCCCTCACTATAAAATAAGAACATCAGACTAGATGTTCCTTCTAATGACATTTCTAGCTCTAACATTCTCAGAACAACAACATTGTCTGGGTCAGAGAATGATAATTATAAATAATGACTTATTTCTTCCAGAAAACAGCATGCACACTAAATTGCTGTATTATAAAACATGAGAGGAGCCACTGCATAATGAAAAGGACACAGTGACTGAGATGGGTTTTCATACTAGCTTCCCCCTTACTGGCCTCCAGCAGTTCATGCCACTGCTCGCTGCCAGCTTTCTCTCCTCTAGACCTGTAGTGATAGTCCTTCCTTGATGGGGCTGTGATGACAACTAACCAAATAGATGCACAGACCATAGAACAGTGTGGGGCTCAGAAAGTGCTCACAAGACGCTGGTTCGGATTTTTGTTATTTAAATCCCACAGGATTCTTCTGGAGGATAAAGTTAGCTACGACAGTTTAGGTGCTCAATAGGTTATATAGTCTTGATGCCATTTAAAATTTTAGTAAAAGTATCAAAATATACATAGTAGAAGATGAAGGGTATAAGGCTAGTCACACAGTATTAGAAAAGAAGCATTAAAAAGGCCAGAAATATTTCCAAGTCATGAGAATGAGGCAAAGAATTTCTCAGTAAGGTCAATAAATAAATCCCATATAAGGGAAGAAGGATAATGATGTTGACTCAAAGTAGAAATCCACTGTATGTGGCACAGAGAAATACATCAATACAGAAAATAAAGTGAAGGGATAGAAAGAAAAATTTAAAAACACCTTTAGGAAACAGGAAGTCAATTCACTGAACAGCAAAAATCAGCAAGGTGGGAAATTTTTTTTTTTTTGGTACTGGAGATTGAACTCAGAGGCACTCAACCACTGAGCCACATCCCCAGCCCTATTTTGTATTTTATTTAGAAATAGGGTCTCACTGAGTTGCTCAGCGCCTTGCCGTTGCTGAAGGTGGCTTTGAACTCGCGATTCTCCTGTCTCAGCCTCCCAAAGTGCTGGTATTATAGGCGTGTGTCACAGTGCCCGGCTAGGGTGGGAAGTCTTAAGGAAGAAAATCTATGAAATGAAAATTCTTTCTTGTGTCCATACATAATCAAGACACTACACAGAATTCTGCTTTATAGACCTCTAAATGTCCTTGACCTCTGCTGCTTCTCTAAGTATATCTTTGACACAGAGGAGCACTGAACCTGTTCACTCTACTATGCAATAGCAATGTGATTATGTATGAGTCTCTTAGCACCCAGGAGTCTCTTTTTTCTTACCTGGGGAATGTAGGATAAAGCAAGAATTATGAAATGTAAATCATTCCTATGTAATGCATATTTCAAAGGGCACAGCCATTTATCTTTGAATTACAATTTTAGAGTTGAACCTTCTAATGATATTTTTGACTGAAATAAGCCTCTTTCAAAGTGTCATCCCAAGTGGGTGACTTCCTCAGGTATCCTGTGGTCTCTGACAGTTCTTTCAGTTTCTTCTATTCTGATATCGCTCTCTCTGTTCTATTCTCTCTCCTCCCCATTCACGTCAATTCTGTTGTTTACACTTACGAGGTGGCCATCTGGGAAAACTATATCGGCATTCCTGCTCTTAGAAGTGGGCCAGGGCTCCTGTTCTGACCTTCCACCAGCCAATCCACACTCCATAGACAGGGAATCCACTGGGCCTACTCTGCCTACTCTAGACCATGCTCTGAATGTCCAGGACTCTAGACTCTCCAGCCCAGAGGAACTTCAGGCTTCTCTGGGCCCTTCATCCTGAGGCTGGAGCAAGCCAGTATGCAAACCCTGTGGGTTCAAGGACCACTTGAGGGTAGTTGCTTGGTGTGAGAGTATGTGTGGAGCTTGGAAGAGTGGCCTTGATATCCACCCTTCATGTACGAATAAGTTCCCTCCTTATATGGGACAGAGTGAGAGCATGAGAGGACAAAGAGATGGGTTGTGGGAGGGGCCAGAGAAGATACAGAGAATTTTAAATTTGAACTTACCTTTAGCTCATTATAAAGAGAGATCTGTCAAAGTAGGAGTATGACACATATTCTAAACAATTAGCTTGATTGTAACATTTAAATATTTGAGTGTGGGTGTGTAAGTCTCCTTTGTACTCCTTGGGCCTGTGGATGCTGGGGTAGGGCTTTCTGAGGTGAAGTGATCACCAATGACACCTTCAGCACTAGGGAGGGCTCTGCTCTTTCAATTACCCTTAGTGCAGGTGATCAATCTGTGACCTTGACAGACCTACGAAGGCCTAGATAGAACAGAAATCTAATGCAAAGCTCTCATCAACAACTCTTCTTAGTGGTGGTTACTTTTAGAACCCACAGACCCAACTGACCTGCAGAGTCCCTTACCTGCTTCTCGTATCAAAGGGACCAGCTCAACCCCACAAATGTGAGTCTCCAGGTACTTCCAAATTCCAGTCCAGGTCCAACTAGTGACTGTTGTTTCTGTTGTTATTGTTTTAAATGAAGCCATATTTGTTTAACTTATGCAAAAATGATTAACAGTGGTTCTACCTGCTTTCTTCAGATGAGATTCCACCTTCCCCTCAGTTCCTACTTGTGTTTGATGTGACCACAGTGGCCTGGAAGAGATCATCACAGTAATTCTCCTTATCCTGATTGCCCTATCTTGAATACCTTATGTTTGGGTTACTAACAGTTCAGTACAGACAGCAGAGCACAAGCCTCAGGCCATTCCTTGTCACCATCTGATCTGCAATGAGAGCTGGAGGAAGGATGAGACTGACTAGTCCCTGATGTCACAGCCTGATTGCAGCTCTCAGAATCCTATGAACAACTATCTAGAAGAAAAAGACACAAACATTCCAAGAACAAAATGTTCCAGATCATAAGGCAGTCTAAATTACATCTGAGGTGGAGGAGTATTCTTTAAACCTTTGGGGGCAAAGCCCTAACATTTCCAATTATATGACTAAGTAGGACTCAACAAAATCAGTCAGAAGTAGCAGCACTTGGGTTAATTTTTCAATCCTAAAAATAAGGGTGTCTGTCTATATATTTTCACATTTTAAAGAGTTCTCCAAAGAGCCGGGTGTGGTGGCGCAAGCCTGTAATCCCAGCACTTAGGGAGGCTGAGACAGGAAAGTCGTGAGTTCAAAGCCAGCCTGAGCAGTGGCGAAGTGCTAAGCAACTCAGTGAGACCCTGTCTCTACATAAAACACAAAATTGGGCTGGGGATGTGGCTCAGTGGTTGAGTACCGCTGAGTTCAATCCCCAGTACCAAAAAAAAAAAAAAAGTTCTCCAAAGTCAGTTCTTCCAGAATAAAAAGAGGTATAAATCACTCACTACCTCTCCCTGCCATAGAATCAAACTTCTACTATACATAACTAAATACGTTTACTACTAAAGACATTAGTGTTTATTACTAAGGTGAATAATATTTGTCCTATGTAAATTATGGATATATAAAGATTTCAAAAAGAAAGGCATTGTACAAGGTAACAGAAACACCAGAGAATACTGTGAAACCAGAGCTGCTCCATGGTTTTGCTGTTATATGGGGGGGTTTCAAAAGCAAGATGTAAACTGTAGGATGATAAGATCCCAAACTGAGG
The DNA here is from genome assembly GCA_004024805.1 of Geosciurus inauris. Taxonomy (NCBI): domain Eukaryota; kingdom Metazoa; phylum Chordata; class Mammalia; order Rodentia; family Sciuridae; genus Geosciurus; species Geosciurus inauris. The sequence continues at coordinate 64,669 of PVHX01000420.1, read as the reverse complement.
TAATTCTGTTACCTTTCCCTTCATTCTTACACTAGCTGTTTGGTGAATATATGTGAGTTTAATTCAATAATGCTTTATTTAGTGTCTTCTGAGTACAAATCAGTACAATGGGCATTGAAAAAACTACATTCCCTTTGCCCAATGCAACACTTTCAGCTTAACTGCTCAGCTGCATTTATACCTGCCCCAAAAAACCTGTAAGAGCTCTGCTGCTGCTAAAGAACAAGGATTGTGTTTGTTTGTCTTCATTTTACAGGATGAGGGGGAAAGAATGTTAGGATCTCCTTTCATCTAAAAAATTGTTTCATTCTGTTAGCGGGAGCATGATGTGTAAGATATAACTATAATGGTAAAAACCAAATTCTAGAATCAACAGATCTGTTTTCAAATTCTTTAATGGTTGAGTTGCTTAACATCATCAGTTCAGGCTTTGACTACATGTTCAATTAGATTAAGAATTGTATCTATTCTACAGGAGTATTGTACAGATTAAGGGGGATAATAAAGATAAGGCACTTAGCATAGTCAGGACTCAATCATTTAAAAATAGTAATTAATTCTGAACTAGATACTGAAGGGTTATACAGATTGTAAATTGTGACCCCTAAGGCCAATTGTAGAATCCTTCTGAATGCGATAAACTATATATCATTAATGTTTATCACAAGAGACATAATAACTATTTTTATTCAGAATCCCATTTATGGAAAATATATCTGAGAGATAAGAAGCAAGAAATGAACCAGTGCAGCTAAATTAGTTACCACAAAGTATATAAATGCCTGTGTAACTAATGGGCACAAAAAGTAGATCATGAGTCACTGACAAATAGCAGATAAAGCAATCATGAGTTTTCTCATGTAGCATTGTTATTGATCTCTCACAGGGACAGTCATACTATCCATGCTCATGTGCAGTAGGCAAAACATTTCCAACTCATTCTATTCCAGATGTTACATTGCAGCAGCTCAATCCTGTAGTCAGATCAGCAAGTGGGACAGAGAGGAGGGAGAGATTTTAAGGCTACAGTTAGAGCAGCAATTCCGAAACAATCACTCACTGCCCACGTACATTCAGTGGAAAACACTGAAGGAAAGAAAACTCCTTCCTGATAAGACAGCTTTTAAAGTCAGTGGGACTGAGCAGTGGGAGACTCAGAGATAGAGAATGTCCTGGAAAATAGCAACAAAAGGGCCCTGGTAGAAGGAAGTATCATTAGTTAATATAAAGAAAGTTTGAAACAGTGGGCAGATGTGGCAACTCCTAAAGCAAATTTAACATTTTTTATTATCTTTCCAGAAAAAGAACCAGACACACAAGAGTACTAGTAGAACCTGGGCAGCTGAAGAACATGTAGAACAATTTATTCATTGTTTATGTCTATTTTTTCTAGCCCTGGGGATGGAACCCAGGAGCATCTCACCACTGACTCATATCCTCAGTCCTTTTTATTTTTTTATTTTGAGACAGGGTCTTACTAAGTTGCCAAAGCTGGCCTCAAACTTGCAATCCTCCTGCCTCTGTCTCCTGGGTAGCTTGGATCACAGGCGTGTGCCACTGTGCCCGGCTTAGAACAATTTAGAAACTCAGACATTTAGACCCCCAAAACACCTAAAGATGCTTCATTTGTTCAAGAGAATCAATTTCTTGTGGGTAAGGGAATGGATAATCCTCTTGAAGACCTTTTATAATTGATCTCATGTTTAGGCCAATTCTGTAGTCACTGCATACATAGCTAGCCCTTGTTCTAAATCTGTCAACTTCATATGGTTCCAACTTCAAAATCTTCCAGGTATGATTACACTTGATGGTCTCTGGATCTACTCCAGTTGCTAAAGTCCACCCAGAGTGGGCAGATCAGGCAAGCACAGCTATGGTATCAGTCACACATTTCACTCATAGGTGACACCCCCCAATCCTTATTTAAAGCCCATTTGCCTTTCTTTCTTCTAATTCAATAACAAATATTTTTTGAATTTCCAATATTGACCAGACCATGAATAAGTCCCTGGCCAGCCAGTATAAGGCAAACTTTCTATTCACATATGGTGGGAGAACATGAACACCTTCAAGCCCCTGAATTAAGACCTGAGATTCAAGTTCTATGTGAGATTAAGAAATCAAAAGTGTTCAAGTTGCCTTTTAGGGACAGTTCTATTTTTCTGGTTTACAACATACAATCCCTCAGTCTGTACATTACTCTGTGTTAAAGAGTAATACTGCTTTCCTGTCATCCCTCACTTGACTTACTTGAACTTTGAGAGCACTCTCATGTACATTCCCTGTGCCTACATTGATTTTGAAGGCTTTTTATAAAAGTTAGTGACTCACAGGGCAATCTGAACGACTTCAACACAATGGCAACCTGTGCAGGTGGCTGCTGTATGTCACATACCGTGCCTGTTCTGTGTATTTTTTCTAATTAGTCACACATCCTGAAGCAGTTAAGGATGTCTGTGGTGAGAAAAAGGAATTATACTAGGACTGCTTTTAGCCTGACCTATGGTGAACCTGAATGAGTAAAATACTCCCTGGAGAGAAAATTGCTCACTGTATAAGGTAGGTGGACTCATTTCTTTCAAGGCAACAGGATACATTTAGCAGCAAGGAAAAGGGAGTTTATCAAATATATCCTGAGTAAGACTCTGGTGGTTTGTTGTTTTTTAGGCTCAATTTCTTTGCTTCAAAAGTCTGTCTATAAGAAAATATAATAGTCCAAAACCTGAAACTAGTCAAAAGACTCATTTTGTTATGAAGTCATCCTGGTAGAGGGGTGCAAAGGATTTAATTTAGGATATATTCAGGAGTCCAAGATGAGTTTTAGATAAACTATAAATCCATCAACTTGTATTTCATTTGCTTTGATAAAATTTACTCTCAAATGAAGCATTTTTTTCATAGTTAGACTTGATATAAAAAAATTAAATATAGTGAATTAACAAGGAGAACTGATCTCTAAGATCATAAGAGAGAAAGAAATTGTGTATGCTTAGGAGTGGTCTGGAAAGCATCTTAACAACACGACAAAGGAAAGTCAATGTGCCTGTGATAGGCAGAAAGGAGCCAAAGGGACATGCAGTGTGACTGAGCCCTGGTCAGTGTTTGGGAATGCAGAGGACTACAGAGGAAGGTGAAGGATACTATGAGTTTGAAGAAAGCAGTTACTTCATTATACAACATGTGAGGAAACTGAGGCTTCACGTTGTAGTGACTTGTTCAAGGACACAGGCAAGGCAGTATTGTGACTAAGGCACATACTGACCTCCTCCTTTATTGTTAGGTAATTTATGCTACTAGGCACTGTCTTCCTTCTTGGATGTGAAAAGATGAAGTTTGTAATAGCATTTAATAATATATGTAGATTTCCAATAAAATAATTTGTTAAATATTTGTAACACTCATTTAAGATAGATTTCTTCTGCTAATAATGTCAAAATTGATAGTATATGTGGGATACTGTCTATGTAATACAAAACCACTTTAGAAATACTTCTTGGGAAGAAAATATAATATTTAAATAGAAAATTGATATAATATTGAAGTACAGTTTAACCATCAATAAATTACCTAAGTATTTTAAAATGAGTTGGAAGAACAAAGATGTCTGAAAAAGATGCTCAACATCATTTGTAGTTAGGAAATTAAAGATTAAAACAAAAATGAAATTCTAACATCTTTAAAACAGCTAATATAAATTGCTAGAGAGAACACAGAAAAAGAAACTTTCATTGCTGATGGGAATATAAAATGGTTCAACCATTTGGAAAGTAGTATTATGCTTTTTTACAAAGCTAATCCCAGATTTACCACATGATCCACCAATTATGCTCCTAGGTATTTACCCTATTGATGTGAAAACTTATGTACACACAAAAATCCACGTGAAGATTTAGAGCACTTTTATTCGTAATTGCCCTAAACTTGAAGAACCAAGATATTCTTCTAGATGAATGGATTAAAACAAATGACTCTGGTATATCTATACAATGGAATGCTATTCAGTATTAAGAAGAAATGAGCCATCAAGCAATGAAAAGACATGAACGAATCTTAAACACATATTGCTATGCCAAAGCAGTCAGTATGAAAGGGTACGTTCTAATTATATGACAGTTTGGAAAAGGTATCACTTCAGTGCCAAGAACTTAGGGGAAGAAAGGGAGCATAGAACCAGTGAAGAACAGGGGAAAGTTTAGGATGATCAAGTTACTCTGTATAATTCTGTAATTATGGGTATATGTTACATAGGCAAATGAAGAAAAAATCATTTGGGGGTTAGGGGATCACAAGATGAAATGTAACTATATTACCAATGTGTCAAACAACCTCACTGAAGGCAGTGAGGAGGAAAGTTACTGACCTGAGTAACTTCAGAAATGAATGAATGAGGTCTGTTGGACTCAAAAATGAAAAAGAAACTGTATATTAGCACTGCACGGTAGTTGATGAAGTTTCTCATGGAGGTACAGTTTAAAGACTATTATACATGTATACTGGAATTGAACAATTAAGTGGAGGATGAGGAGTGGAAGCCAAGTTTCTTCCTGTTGGAATAAGGTTGCAGATAAGCAAAAGGAAGAAACCAGACTATCTTATAATGGATTAGAATCGGAGACAAAAGTATGAACTCGGGTTTATATTAATGGGATACATATGGCAGCATAAAGCAATACTTGCAGATAGGTGTTTGCAGAATATTCACACAGCTATCTATCTTCTCTGTCTGCTGCAGGCCTACAATCTAGGATACTCTAGGGGCACAAACAATGAACACCCAGACCTGGTTTCTCAAACCATTATCCAATTAAAGGAATGAAGACCTCTTGGAGAAGTGTCTAATTCTAAGAGACTGGAGCAAGAAATCTACTGGTAGGAGCAGATTGTGTTGGAAAATATGGAAATGCTCAGAAATATTTCTAAGGGTCAATGGAGCTAACTGAAAGAGTGATGAAAACTGGAACATTTTAAGCAACCAAAATAAAATGATATCAGATTATAATCCAAAGTATAAAATAAATCTCCATGAATACATAGTGATAAAATAAATGATTGAATAAATAAATAAGGGAGAAGAGAAAATCTCTTTTGCAGAAATATTCCAAATAATTTATGTAAATACCCTGTCCTCAGAGTGGCAAAGCCTAGCTTCTCAACCCTTAAGTGTGAGCTGTAGAGAATGCCTTCCAAAGAACACACATAGGAGGCAGATGGGATGACCTGCAAGCACAATCTCAACCAGGAGATGAAGATTAACATAAACAGTGATGATGTTAATATAAGCTATCATGTTGATAGCACACACCTTTAATAGAGATGATAACATAACACTTCCCGTCTGTGGTACTCTTCCCAAAATTCCAGTGTAATCATCAGGAAAACAGAAGTCAAATCCTAATCGAGGTATATTCTACAAATTCACTAGTACTTCTCAAAACTGTAAATGTTATCAAAAACAAGATAAGTCTGAGAAACTGTCATAGCCAAGAGGAGTCTAGGGAGACATAATGCTTAAATGCAATGTGGTATTTTGGATGGGTTCCTGAAACAGAAAAAGAATATGGGTAAAAACTAGCGAAATCTGAATTGTGTGATAAAAGTGTGAATTTTAGTTAATAATGTCAATATTGATTCACTATTTGTAAACAATGTACCATACGCATGTAAGAGGTTAATAGGGGAATCTGAGTGTGTGTTATATGGAAACTCTATATGATCTTCCCAATTGTTCTTTAATACTGTTTTTCTACAACAACAAAACAAGTTTGCTAAAAAAAAAAAAAAAAAAAAAAAAAATGTGTCGGGGAAGAGTTTCAGCTTAAGAGTGCTGAATTTTGCATATAGTTTTCAGGAAAAATAATGATATTGGTGTTTCACAATGCTCAGAATCGTGGCATCGAGATCTTGATCTTGCAGTTTTGAAGTAGTTTTTCAGACACAGAAGGGCAGGAATTGTTTTAATAGGCATGCACCATTAATTTTTTAAATGGGATGAAGAGGAAAACACTTTATATTTTACTTTAATCTTAGCAGATACTACTTTTACAAAAAAGCAATGAAACTTTAATGTTCACTTTAGATTTTTTCCAGGTTTTCATTTCTACTGATGACCAGTTTGTAACCAGGGAGCAATTTAAACACTAACTTGCTAAATGCTAAGGACAATCCAAGTCTCTTTAGGACTGTCCCACACTAAAATCCTTCTGAAATGCATACATTCTGTACACATTCAATTGCTCAGTCAGATCAGCCAGTTTTTTCCCCTTGTTTTTCTTCCCTTCATCCCTTCTGCCAATCTCTCACTAGATGAAGAGAGAGTAGAAAGTAAAAGTATATGCTATCATAAAAGTATTATCCAAAATGGATGTTTTTAATTGTCTGTAGACTTGATTTCTATATGATGTTTTTTCTCCCTACTTAATGAGCATCACTCAGTTGTATCACATATTCCAGTTGCTCAGAAGTGAAAGCCATAAGAGATTGTTGGCAAAAAGTAGTCCTGGCAAGTAGCTCATGTATTGTCAGAAGTCTCCTGTGCTTTATTTCATTCTGACTAAATCCTAAGCTTGCTCATAGCCTTGGGTTTATAGGCATTCCTGAAGATCTACCTTAATTGAATGTATGCTCATAATGATGCCCACTTCAAATGTGACCTCATCACCAGGTTGATCATATCTAATATGATACTTAACTTTAAGGAAGATCAGTCATCAGCACCACTTCTTCCTATACCTGAATCCTGCTTAGAGGTCTTGGCCACACATATTGCCTTTATGTGCTCTTACAAGAGCGTAAAAATCCTAGCATACTTAATGAATTTACATTGTGTTTGACAATGAAAATAGGGTGATTTTTAGAAAAGTTGGACCAATCTGTATACTCCAGTACTGGTCAAATTTCAGTATACTTAAAACTAGATGGCACACAAAGTACAGTAGTTATTATTATTATTATTATTTGATCAATAAGCAACAGAATGCCTGGTAAGTATATAACACAAAAAATTTCTCTTTTACTTTCTGTCCTCTGTTTTACTTACTCATATACTCTATGTTGGTCTTTCAAATACACTATTCTTCAAATGCTTGTGCTAGCCTGCTTGCATATCACTTTCTCAACATCTTACTAGACCACGGGGCACACTCCAGTGCCACTGGAAAGTTGGCTGTAGTGTGTGTGTTTTGGCAGGGAGCAGTTTATTTCACAGGTCAATAGCTTAAAGAAAAGGCTCTTACCTTTGTTGAAAGAATTTTAGCCTTTCTGATCAAAGATGGGGGAAATTTCTGGGAGAAAGGGCCCATTTCTGTCTAAAATGACCCCAAAACTCAACTAGGTCAGTCAAGTAAAGTCACAAGGGAGGGTGGGCTTATTATAACTGGCTGGCAATGGGGTCCACATAAAAGGTCAGCCATGCTTTCATAGGCTAAGTAAGGCAGAAGTTAGGTCTCTTGTGGAAATTACCTCCATGGTGGTGTGGGTCTGGATATGCTGGGAATGGGAAGTGTGCATAGTAATAGCTCTGCTTCATTCTTTGGTTTGATATCTGTGTCATAAGACAGGGCAGCAAAATTTAGAAAGAGTAATAGGAAAAAAAAGTTTGATAATTTATATTTCACTAGGGCCACCCAAAACAAACTCCCACAAACCGAGTGGCTTAGGACAACAGAAACTTCTTGTCTCTCAGATCTTGAGGCCATAAGTTTAAAATCAAGGTGTTGGAGAAGCTATGCTTATGAAAGCTCTATGGAAAGTTTTGTTCCAGAAATCTCACCTCACTTCCGGGAGTTCTTTGATTTGTTGCAGTAGAACCAAAATTTTTACATGACATCCCCTTGTATGCATGCCTCTATGTTCAAATTTTTCCTTTTTATAAGGCACCAGTCATATTGGATTAGGGGCCCACCCGACTCCACATAACCTCATCTTAACTAATTATATTTGCGACAATCCTGTTTCCAAATAAGGTCACATTCTGAGGTACTTGAGGTTGGACTCCAATGTGTGGATTTCTGGAGGACAAAATTCAACCCATAGGAACATTGAATTATATACAAGGGCTTGGCAAGTGTTGTGGAAAGAGCTGTTCTTGCAGTTGATGAGTCTCTAGCTCAGAGCTTTTCCTCTTTGATCTGTGAAAAAATTAAGCTGGTGTTCTGGACCAGGACATGTTGAAATCATAACAGTGGCATAGATTTAGACTGGATTAATTGTAAATATTTTCGAAAGGTAAATTGTCCTTCTAGAATTAACAAATTTTGTTTATCAAAATGTTCATCTTCTTACTTCAACATTACTATAAGTTCTTTCAGTGTACTTCTAAACGCTTTCAGAAAATTTCTCTATCTTGCTTTTCCCTATAACCTGGCAAAAATCCCTGAGGGTGGGTGAATTGGAAGCAACCAAGTATATAGGAATTTTATAGTCAGTAAATATATTTAGAATAGAGTTGTCTTATTTTTCTCTGGTGCTTTTGATCCTTACTGAATCTCTGTAGTTCTTAAAATTTGAGTAGAAATCATGATTTTAGTTGTTTAGTATAAATAGAAAACATTTAAGAGCTAATTCTCCTGCATCAAATTAGAAGTTCAAGAGCTCTAACACATCTAATTGACTCCAAATCTGATTCTCTACTATGTTTTAATAGTTCCTTGTTAACTTTATTCTAAAAATGAATCCATTCAATATGAGTGGATGGATATTGTTATTGTTATTAGACAGGAGAAGGTAACATACAATAAAAGAAAAGTAAGGAGTGAACAAGAGTTAAATTATTATTCTTTAGGAAGAAAGAACCAAAATAGGAAATGAATAATGCTTTTTAAATTTTTTAAACCTCACGTCAAACCCAAAGTTCTATAGTTTATCTCACCAACAGAAAGTCTGAGAACCTTGATATTCTCCAGAACACATAACAGATGCAGTGAGAATTCTATGCCTTAGATCTTTGGCAGGCTTGAGATTTTATGACAAGGTATTCTGGCAGAAGAGAGAAGACCCTAATTAGCAAAGTAGCCTTGTTAACCTTAAGGTATTGTTTTTTGGGATCCTGTGAAGTTCTTAAAGAGCTACATCATTTGTTTACATCATTTCATTTCTGTGACTTGTAGTTCCCAAACTGGCTTCAAGGTCTTACTTCTTTTATCCTCCAAATGACTCTATCCGAGAAGACACATTGCAGCATTGTTAAAAGTCATTTGTTATTGGAAAGTCTCCTGTCTCCTTTTCTGTAAGGCACTATTTAGTATTTGAGCTTTATCGTAAATAATATGTACCAAAGCATTGTCCATCAAAGCCACCTTTCCCTTTAGAGGCTATCTATATAGGGTGGCTATCTGAAATAAACACTAGCTGACAATGAGGCCTGGCTTTCCCTTCTCCTACATTTTTGTACAGTTGAGAGACTGAGGGTTAAATAAAGGGAACTGAGGCATGAAGAACAGTTGGGCCTGGAGTCAGCAGAGGAGGTCTGGTCTGGCCATGCTCCGTGAAGTCTGGAGAGTTCATAGGGGACCTATTTCATTCTAGGTCCCAGGGAGATGAACATCTACCTGTGTTAGATTTAGTCTTTAGGGATGGCTTGAAATTTGCAGGAATATGTGCCTAGGGTGTTCCCTTTACTTTCTAGATGAGGTGTAAATGGAGCTGGAAGTCAAATACCAGTGTGTGTCAGAGGGAAAGACAAGGATTTGGTAGCTCTTAGGAATTTCATTATTAGTGTCTGGGAGTTGCTAAATTCAGCCTCCTTTTACTAAGTAATCATTCTGTGTATGCTTTCCTCCTATAGCTACCTTACCCAAGGAAGGTCAGAGCTGTAGGCCACTAAGTAACATTTTTGCCCAATATACTAATTTCCTTTCATCAATTTGTTCCTTAGCATCCCCATATTTCCAAAATCACTAAAGCTTCACTGTCTGGAAATTACCTCACACACTTATATCTTGACTTCTCTCATCATTGCAGGGAGAAGAAAGCACATATATGGAGGCTTTTACCTCCATGGCACTTGCTGCTTATACCCATTATGAACTAACAGAGACAACATAAGATTGTCTGAAGAAAGTGAGCAATATTATTAGAGATTAGCCTTTGCAGAGTACATTCTTTGCACCAGAAATTGTGTTGAGCATTGTACACGTGTTATTTTAGCCCTTAAAACAGCCCTGCATGACTTCACAGACACCTAAACTTAAATTTTCCTTTATCCCTTTGTTTGTTTGTTTGTTTGTTTGTTGTTTCTTTCTTTTTTGTTACCAGGGATTTAACTCAGGGGTACTCGACCACTGAGCCACATCCCCAGCCCCACTTTGTGTTTTTTTTTTATTTAGAGATGGGGTCTCACTGAGTTGCTTAGTGCCTCGCCGTTGCTGAGGCTGGCATTGAACTTGAGATTCTCCTGTCTCAGCCTCCCTAAGTGCTGGGATTACAGGCATGCGCCACTGCGCTGGGCTCCCCTGGCTCCTTTATCCCATTCTTTAAAATGGAATTTAAACCCAGGATGGTCTTATTTCAGATCTAGCCCTTAACATTGGTGTGATATCACCTACTATAATTTCCCTCTCCCTTTTAGTTTGGGATGGGGATACAGAATAAAATGAATATTTACAAGTCAATGAAGTAAGGAAAGAGTGATTAGAATGTGTGTACCTTCCATTTATTAACTATATTACTGCTTGCTAGAGTCCTGGATTGTGATTGCTTGCTAACATGGTTCCTGATTGCATAATTAGCTAATAGTGCTAAATCTAGCCAGGAGAATCTAACTTTTGATGAATTCCAGTGTGAGAGAGAACTCTGGCTGATTTTGGGATGAAGAGATTTGTAACCTCAAACCTCTGGTGAACTTCCTTTCTGTACACTTCCCTATGTGAAGCCCAAAGGACCCAGGCAGGCAAGAAGAACAGGTGCCTTAGGCATCCGCCCACTGGCTGTAGGTTGCAGTGCTTCAGCTCTGCTTTAGAGCATCCACCACTGATATCTGTCCTTGAAGTCAGGGCATGAGTTGGTTCTGAACTCAAGCAGTAAATTGTGACTTGAGTCTGGATATAGGAATAAAAACAAATCTGGAATTTTGGAATTGAACACTGTGTAGTGCAGGGTTGATTGCTACCATATCATGTATGGGAAATGACAACTGGATGCCCTGGACCTCTGTGTTCCTTCAAGGAAAAGTAATTTGTTGTTTGTTATTTAGAAGTATACCTTCACTAAATAGTAATATAAAGATATTCTTAAAAAATCACAGAATATATGAAAAGAAAAATAAAAACCACAGTTCCCATTGCCCAGAGACAAACATTGTAACAGTTAGGTCTATTAACATCCAGTCTTTTTTTTTTTTTCCAGTTTTACCAGAGAGGGGTATGTGTGTATTTACATTAAAATATTATTATTCATGCTTTATAACTAGGCCCTTCATAAATATTTGATGAGTAAATAAAAATAACATTAGATTTTAAGATATAATTTCAGAGGGATTTTTAAATTTAATTTTTATAAAACAATTATAGTGTTATCCTTTAGAGTAAGATAAATTTCCTAATAAAATTATTTATTTAGAATCCAAATGCCATCATGAGAGTAATTTGGCACCAACAACTACACATTATTGAAAGAGTATTAATATGGTCCATTTAGTCAGAGTGGTTTATTCCTTAGAACTCCTCTGATGGGGTGAATATTTTGGCTATGGATGGTCGTCGTCATCATTATCATCATCATCATCATCTCTGGTATTTACTGAGTGTTTAGCCTATGTTCAGAAAAAAGTTCTAATTGCTTTTCATTTATTATCTTATTTATTACTCAAAACAACCCTAGAATTTTCCACATTACAGAGAAAGAAACCAGTTTTCTGTAGACTCCAGCAGCCTGGGTCTTAAGCTTTTTCTATTACACCATGATTTCCCCTTTTTCAATTTTTCATTTAATTTATCATTAGTCAATTTCAGTATATTTTCATATAATCTTTTCAGTAGTGTATGGTTGGTATGTATCTAGAAGTCTAGTTGTTATATTTAATATATTCTTGAATAACAAGTAACAAAATATGGCGCAAACTGGCTGAAACCAGTGGTTCCCAAATTTTAGTGTGCATCAGAATCACCCAACGGACATTTGAAAGCAGATTATGCAGCCCCGCCCTGTTTCTGATTCTGCAAGTCTGTAATAGGGCTCTAGAATTGACACTCTAGTAAGTTATCAGATGAGGCTGGTGCCCCTGGTCTGGGAATACATTATGAAAACATTCATTGACTTCAGAAATCAAGATTCAATCTGAAGGTTGGCTTAATTCAATTTCTTCAGCTCTATTTTTCTACATTTCTCTCAGTTGTTATCTCCTCAGGTTATCTGCCTAATCCTCAAACAGAAGTAGTAAGATGACTGGCATCATTTTATGCCTTGAATCTATGCACAAAAATGTCCAACAAAAGAGAATCCAGTTCTTTCAGCAATTTTCATAAGAACAAGAAAATTTCTTTAACAAAACCTTCAAAAATTTTCTTTGGATCTGGATCTACATTAGATCACCTCTGTATTCTCAAAAAAAAAAAAAAGAATGCACAGGGAACCACCATTTGTTGATTGGCTTAGGGCTGTTCTCCTGAGCCAGTCAGTCAATGAGCATGGCATGACCCTGAAATGAGTCAAAGATTATCCTGGAACTGCAGAAAGTCTTTAGATGGAGAAAGACAATTTTGCTATTTAACTTTCCCTTCCATTGTTTTGGTTCAAAACACATTAAAAAACAAACCAAACAAAATAAAAAAAAAAAATAATCATTTTTTCATTCAGTGTAAATCTTTAGAATCTATAAAATTGTAAATTATAAAATTTGACAAGTCAACTTTAAAGCTAATATTTTAGGTTTACATATTACTATCAATATAACAATATTTTACAATGATAGAACAAATGTACATCTTTTAAATAGTGGCTTTAACACTGAATAAAATTTTTCTCCTAAATAAAATAGAAACTTGTCAATATCCAAGTTTCATTGTAGGTATAAAGAGGATACCATTGATTTATTGAGTGCTTGCAATGTTAGAAGCTGTACATTACATGTATTGTCTAATTTTATCTACTTGCCAGCCCTAACAATTAGGCCACGTTATTATTTATGCTTTGCAGATAACGATTATACAGTGACTGTGCTACTACATTATATGACAATACATGTTGTCCAAATCTTACATAAACGAATATGACAATGCATTTGTCTTTATAACTATATATGCTATCCTGGTATAATACATACCACACATTAGTTTTAGAAATTATCTCTATGTAGTACATATAAAAAATAATAACTAACATTAGGGGAGACATGCCGATGTATGTGGTTGTTCTCATATCTGATTTAATTAAATTTAAATGTCTATACTTAAGTATTTATTGTGCCAAAGACATTATCATGTGTAAAAGCATATATGTAATGTATATTTCTATATTTATGTATGGGCATATTCAGAGAGAGAGACACTAATCTCTATAAAACTCAATATGATACCTGTCTCACTATAATAATGTTAAATTTTATTGATATTCTTGTTTAATTCGACATGACAAATATTTATTGAGGTACTAAGTGATGTTCAAAGAAATAAGTATGTATTCATATAAACAGGCATTAAACACCATATCTTAAACACCAGCTCTTTTAATGTAGGTTGTTCTTAATATACTTATTACAGAGGTAATTTCTCAAGCAAATTAGTTGAGTAACTTATTTCTTGATAGCAGCACAGGGATTTAGGACTGCCAAAATCAACAGTGTATTTCAAAGGCTTCCAGGTTCTCTGTAACAAAGGCTGAGTAAGCCATGACTCATAATCTGGAAACTTCTATTTGAGGGCCTTATTATCTCTTTTCATATCTGGGGTGTGGGAAAGACTGGTAGCATTGGGCAGCAGGCAGGGGAGGAGTTCCGTTCTGTTTCCAGGACTACGCAGAGAATGAGAAGCATGTAGTGAAAGTTCTCTTGGAGCAGTTTTTTCTTATGCAAAGTTGCCTCAGGGATGCACATACAGTGATCAGTGATCGGAAAACCTACTTTGGACAATGGAACTGTTAGAACTAATGATATCTTCCAGTAGCTGGCTGAGTCAGTCCTGCCTTATTACTTAGAAGTAAACTCCCTTCTGTCTTGTATCTAGCCACTTGGATTATGTGCTGCCATCAAGAGGGTCAGACGAGGTATTTTTAGGGTTCAATTTTGAACCCGCACGAAATGTAATTGAAAGAAAGTTTTTGTTTTTTGGTACTGGAAATTGAACCAGGGGTACTTAACCACTGAGCTATATCCCCTGCCTTTTTTATATTTTATTTAGTGTCAGAGTCTCACTGAGTTGTTTAGGATCTCACTAAATTGCTGAGGCTGGCTTTGAACTTTTCAATCCTCCTGCCTCAACCTCCGGAGCCATTGGGATTACAAGCATGCATGAGAATGTTTTTGAATTGTGACTGTCACACACCCCTGTGGCCTTGGGCAATGCCCTAACATTTTTGAACCAGAGTTTTTTGTATTTTAAAAGAGTGATATTATCTACTGAATGAATTTGTCGTGAAAAAATTATTCTATCACAAATGAAAAAGAGCTATCTCAGAGCCTGGCAAATGTAGGATCTCACAAAAGAAAATGAAAAATTAAAAAAAAATACTAATGAGTTGATGTTATGTTAAATGTTCTTTATATTTAGGAAGATTATATAATTTCCATTACAAAGCATTTTGACAGTAAAAAGGTCACTAGTAGTAATTAGCTTAGGACAAGAGGCCAAACAAAGATTGTCCTAAGAAAAGTCAAAATTATATTCACTCTGTAATCATGTTATTCTGTTGATGAGGCTAAAAGGAGTCAGAAAAGAATTTTTCTTCTCCTTCTCTTTTTAGTACTGGAGACTGAACCAAGGGATGCTTTACCACTGAGTTACATCTCCAACCCTTATTATTTTTTTTAAATTTTATTTTGAGATAGGGTCTCACTAAGTTGCCTAGGGCCTAAGTTGTTGAGGCTGGCCTCAGACTTGCAGTCCTCATCCTCATCCTCCCAAGTCACTGGGATTACAGGCATGTGCCACCTCACCCAGCATGAATTCCTTATTTCTTGAAATTACAATTTTGTAATCACTTAAATTTTCTATTGTTGGCATGAAAGCCCCAAGGTTCCTCTCAGATGCTTTGTGGTTATCTATCACTGAATCATGTATACTACATAGTTTGTGGTAAGTGGTACAGTAGGAGGAAAAAATGACCCAGTTTTATTTCTCTCTTATTCTGTCTACTTTTCTCCCTAAGCTGAAGAAAATATAGTTTTACTCTTGCTTCAACAGCAACTGCAATGCTTAGAACACCAAAAAAAAAAAAAAAAAAAAATCCACCTACTCCAGACATCACAGAAGCGTCCCTGGAATTGGTGAGATGAAAGTAGGGAGATTTTTCATGTAAGTTTGCTTTGGGAACCTATAACTTAAACTCATGATCTAGATAGCATTTCCTTCTTTCTTCTGTTACTTAATAAAAAATGTACTCTTGTGATATACTTGATGGCATTCAAAATGTTGAATTCTGAAGCAGTGGGATGGTTTTGCATCCTGATTTTGAGTTCCTATCTGATAGAAAACAAATAGTCATGCTGTTCAACAGAGGAAAGACACGTTTTTTGTTTTTTTGTTTTTAAATGGAAGATAAGTAGGACATATATGTCAGTTTTAAATTATTTTTATATTTTCTAAAATTTTAACTTTTGATCATGGAAGAATAAATGTATAAAACAGATAAATGAAAAATTTGACATTGTGTTTTTATTTTGGAGATCGATCTTGAACCCTTAACTTCTACTGTTAAATCTTAAATTTTCTAAGGAAGCAAGAACAGACACTTTGAGCCCTGTTCCAAGAAAATGATTAGGTTTTACCATCTACATACTAGGAAAGAGGTCCAGAAGGAGTCAGTTCTAGAACTTCAGCTCCAAAGGCTGGGTGCTAATTTATTAACAACTGGCAAGTCTCCTATTCATAAAAGGTCACCTGGACAGATCCCTTATTGGTTCATTCATTCATTCAACAAGAACATTATGCTCCTATAAGTGCCAAGTATTAGGTGAAATTCTGGAGATTCAAGCATTATCACTGCCACTTCAGTCTCAAAGTCAAGCGAGGCAGATAGCATTGTTACAAAGAGTTACTTTAAAATGAGACCAGGATTGATGACAGAGGAAGCTAAAGACTCTATGGGAGACCACAGCAATCTGGGAAGGTTTTCTGAGTATGTGACTTAATGTTAAGTAGAATGAATAGGTATTGGCTATTTTATAATGGAAATGATGTCCTAGACAAGAGGGATAATATGTAAGGGATGGGAAGAAATAGAAAGGTTGATAAGAAAATATAGTAGTATGACAAGAATAAGGACAATCAGTAAAGATGAGGCTGGAGAGGTAAAAAAGTGGGTCATATCAGGAGTTCAGATTTTATTGGGTGGGGACCTGGGAAGCCATGGAGAGGTTTTATGCACAAAGTTGACATGATCAGATGTGTATTCTCTAGAGAAAATAATGACTGGAGAAGGCCAATTAAAGAATGATATAATATTTAAGATAAAAATTAATAGCAATTTCTACAAAAATATTGTCAGTGGAGATATCAAAATTTAGGAAGGAGTTTTAACAGGATTTAGTGATTTCTCTTTCCTTTTTTTTTTTTTTTTTTTTGGTACTGGGGGTTGAACTCAGGGGCACTTAACCACTGAGCCACATTCCCAGCCCTTTTTTTTGCATTTTATTTAGAGACAGGATCTCATTGAGTTGCTTAGCTCTTAACTAAGTTGTTGAGGCTGGCTTCAAACCGGAATCCTCCTGCCTTAGCCTCATGGGATCACAGGACATGTGTCACCATACTCGGCAGATTTAGTGACTTCTAAGTAGATGGCAATTCCCCTAAATGAAGTAGAGAATATTTAAGGAAAAGAAGTGAGCTTGAAAGGTGGTGATACTGAGTTCCATTGTGGACAAGCTGAAGTTGAATGGCTTTGGTATAGTCAAGTGGGGATTTCCAAATGAAAGGCAATGGTGTGGGCCAGGAACTCAGGAAAGCACGATGTACCACATTGAGGGATGTGGAATCATTACATGGAAGTGGTCTTTGAAGCCCTGGTTGTAGATGAGGCACTCTAAAGAGAGTGGGCAGAAGAGAGAAGAGGAGGGTTAAGGACGGATTTCAAAGTACTGTCAACATACAGAGAAGTAAGAGGGCCATTCTTGCATTTCTCTGTCCCTGAGGTTTCAAAAGTCCTTCAGCAAAATAGCATGTGACCACATTCTAACTGGTGATAAGATGAAGTGTCTGATATTATATGCAGGGTTACTGTGTCTGTTGATAACTATTGATAATTTTAAAACAAGGCTCCAGCTCATGAAAAACATCTCATAAGGCCCAGTGATATGAAGAGGACTCAAGTCTGACTATCTCACTAATGTTTTTGCAGTTTCTTGCTTTTCCTTCCCTTCCTTGGTAATGTTCTATCCAGGACGTGCTGCCCTGGTAACATGCCAGGCATGAGCAGCTTGAAGGCTGCTCTCACTTTATTCTTAGATAATATTCTCACTCATATTATAGAAAAAGGAAGTTTTATGATAGGGATAGTTGGAAAATAAAGTATCTGCTTACCCTAGCCATGTGCTATAATTAGAAAGTCCAGAAATGCTTATGTAGTCATTCAATACTCACTTTTCTCAAGTATCATATAAAAGTTATGGAATGCAAAGGTCCTGATAAAAATTTTAAATGTACACAAACTTGAAAGAGATACTCTTATTTTTTTTCTGTTTTGCTAGACTGGATCACAGCCACTTACATGTACCATCTCTTCATTTATTATAGACAAATCTTAGCACAATGGCATATTAAATCTGAAAGGATCTTAAAGAAAACTTTTAACCCAACTCCCCCGCCTGCCCTCTCTAACCAACCAATTTTGTTATTTTTATATGAATCAGAGATTTTTGCTACACATAATTTTAGTTTGGAGAACAGCAACTTGGCAAAATGCTCTCCTAAGTCTTACATTTAACTAAGTTGAACTTTTACAATTTAGAATTCAGAGTGCATGGTAACAATAATCACAGGTCTGCATGGATTAACAAAAATCAAAGGATAGCCTTATATCTCTTATACTTTTAGGAAACAGTGTTAATCACCAGAAATTGATTTAGTCAAAGCAAACAGATATAAGGTCTTCAAATGACAGTGTGGCCCTTCTGTGTCAGATACAATGTATAAAAGAGAGCACTTACTGGTTATCTTGCCAGTAAACTTACATAAACTTTCACTTTATAAACCTTTACATAACACTTAGACAAGGCTTAGAAAGATAGAGTTCTCACCCTGTCTGTACATAAAACACAAAATAGGGCTGGGGATGTGGGTCAGTGGTCGAGTGCCCCTGAGTTCAACCTCCAGTACCAAAATTAAAAAAAAAAAAAAGAAAGAGTTCTCAGATGTATATTTATATCTAGTCACATATATTTAGGGTGTCAACTATATTGTTATAACCTAAATACAAACCCTAATTCCTTTAAGACTTAGTTTCCCCAAGTAATAAAACTTAACAAATGCAAGAAAATTATCTCCATAGATAAGAACAGATCAATGTTTCAGACTTTGCTTCATTATCAGTGCATTAGCCAGGATGATTTTCATGTTGCATATATTTAAATAATAACATTTACATTCAATTGATCACATGATGAAGAACACCGGAAAATCAATTGATCACACTAGTTAAGATCTGTTTCTCCTGGGATTAACTATCTGGGTTTAAATGCAGTTCCACACAAGACACTGACCTGGGGCATATTACTTAACCTCTCTGCTCCTTAACTTCTATATCAATAATATCAGTTAATTATAGCATCTACTTATAGATGTTAGTAAACAATTCTCCATGGGTTTCTTGTGTTTCTGCCCACACAGGGACATTGACTACCTTTATTTTAGACTATTTCTCTCTCTCTCTCCTTCTTTGTCTGTCTGTCTGTCTGTCTCTCTGTGTGTGTGTGTGTATGCGTGTGTGTATATATATATATTTTCCTCCAGAGCAAGGAGCAGATGTGCAGGTGTGCTTACTGTCCAGCATAATAAAGATAATATGTGGAGCAAATTTGAGGTGGGCTCACTGCCTTTCATAAAATATTTGGGTTCCTTAATCTCAGGATTCCTCTCCTATTACACGACACACTGCATATGTATTAACTATCCCTCAGAGAATTAGTACAAATGCTAAAATGATATTCAACTTTTTAGTATATCCACTTTGCTCCCTGAAAATCCACTTTTGGTTTTTGTTAAAAGCTTAAAGTATATTTCTAAATTGTATATTTGACAAACAGAATCTCTGTAAAGAATGACTCCTTAGTACTAATTGTTGGATTTTGAAATATTTATCTAAGACATTTTTGAAAAATCATGGTTTAAGATTTAATATCTGTATTACCTCAATAACAAAAACAACTAATGTTAATCAAATACTTGCTAAATAGCTGTACCAGTATGTACAGCTACTTGTTAGTTATTTATTTTATGTTTTCTTTTATTGAGTCCTCACAACAATTCTGTGGGATAGATATTATTAATAACTTTGTTTCTTAATGAGAAAATGAGATATAGAGAAGTTAAGTAGCTTGCCCAAGTTTTCACAGTGAGTAGGAACTAATGGCTCACATGGAACCAAAGCCTCAGAACTAGAGGTCTTGCTCTATCTTAGCTATGTGTCATACTCTGACAAGTAAATGACAGTAGTAAGAAGCAATGCTAAAAATTAAAAAACTAGACTTTTCCTAAACAATAAAATATAAGTAGTATTCATTATATGCCAATAATTGCAAATCACAGATCTGTCCCACCCCTTCAACAAGCTCATCAACAGCATAGCTCTAATTTTATGCTCTTGGATAGAAGTGAAATTTTTGAAAAAATATAATTATCTCATTCAATCTTAAAACAAAACTCCATAAATCAGTCCAGCTTCTTCCATAAACCCTCATAGATTATACTTTTATTGTGAATACAAATATTATGTGAAGATAATAAACTTGCACATTTCCCTCATTCTCTCTGCTTCAGAACTCACATTTTCAATTGTGAGGTTAGCATCAACGTGTAGTCTGACTATTGTTTGAGTTACAATGTTTTTAAAAAACTCACAGTTTTCTCCATCACTGTCCATTTCTTTTGCTATTTCTCTTTCTGGTTCACTTAGTTCATCAGCTTTAAAAACAATGGGGCCTTATGTTATTCCTAGAGTTCTGTTTTCTATCTTTAAGTCTGTCAAACATAGTAGTTCCACTTAAAAGAATAATGTTTCACCTGTTCTTTTTCTTTTCTGTGGCTTACCCTATACTTTTGAAAGTTAGAGTAACCTTCTTTTTTCTTGATCAGCACTTACTCTGTGAGCCCCTTAGGCAAAGGGAAGTAATCAGAGCAGTCAAGGGGCTGAGCAATCAGGATGCAGCAACAAACCTATGTTTACTACAGCTGTGGTCCACCTGCCCCTTGAAATTTTAGGATTTAAAAACTTCACACATATCCAGATCTTTTGCATGTTGATTTTCTGGGGTTCTTAGTCATTAGTAGTTTAGATGGACAGGGGCCTTGTCTTTAGCTGACTGTTGTCAATACACTGTAATTGTGAACGGTTATCATTAGAGAACTGTTTACCAACTTGAGACCTGAGGACAAGGGCACTTAATTGTGCAGGGAGGAAATAGGAGGAAGGGGACTTCATGTCAGAGGTGAGATCTCTACCATAACGGAACACAGGAGGACATCCTGCTAGGGAGAGCTAGAATGTGCAGTGTGTGGGAATTTGTCCTCCTATGAGTCCATCAATGGGACTAGCGAGAGGATGGTAGAAATAAGATGTAGACTCTGCCTTTAAGGTTCTTACAGTCCAGTGGGAAAAATTAAGCCCACATGACCTAGGTAGAACACTATATAATTATTATATGTGGCATTGACGAATCTGTTAAGAGCTTAAACAAGGGAGATGAACCTCATGATTAGTGACAAAGTCTTCTAGAAACAGCAATGAGGAATTAGAAGAATGGAAAGTGTCAAAGAAGATAATTTCAATGTATCAACAGCATACTCCATTGATGGAGGGGTTGGATGGAAGCAGTTACCAAACGATTAGACAAGAATGCTTTTCAGCTCCATGTGGCTTTAAGCTGGGAACATCTTAGAAGGGAGACTTGGATTCCATGTGTGGCCATGATTCATACAAAACTGTGATTCAATTTCTATATTTGTAAAAGCAAATTAAGTGGAATTTGTCTGTTGCCCTCCTGATTCATGATGTGTTTGACTCTATTAGGTTATAGCAGGCATTACCTAAAAGCATATTTTATGTGTCAATTTGGACATGATTTAAGGACTGAATTAACAGAACCCCATACACCCTGCTCTTGCCCTGTGGATGATTATAACATGTTAACCTAAGGAAACTGATAATGGGACTATCAGTACATTCTTTGTAAGATGAAGGAACTGTTGTGGACTATGCCCAAATACCACATTTTCAACTACTTCATCCTTGCTCCTCGCCCTTTCTTCTCAAAGTACTTTCCCTTTCCAAACTTTCTAAGTGAATCCTGGAAGAAAGTTTAGCAAGCTATACCTGAGAGGCGGTAGAAGAATGGCACTTAGGGATATGGGGATACTGAATTTGGCCCTTCTGAATCCCGAAAGCAGACTGCTTTAAGGAGGGAAGACAACTCGACTCTTGGAAACATTTCACAGATAACTGCCAATGGTATTTATGTCACAACAAGACTTGAGTTTTCAAAGTAAAGCAACTCCACAGGTTAGAAGGATGATTTCAAAAGAATAAGAACAAATGAATTTAGGAACTTAAGGCCCACTTCTAATACCTAAGACAGCTTTATTTCTCCTTCAGGGAAATTGTTGTTAATAATTTTTTGCTTGAAATTATGGCGTGAAAATTACCAGAACCAGAAACAATCACTCTAAATTTTGACTCTGTTTTGCTGCTTAATGTAGGAGTTGGGGTAACTTCTGGATGCAGGGGAATGAAGAATCACCGGCCATAGTGAAGTTGATAACAAGAACAAGCTTGACTTGGAGTCAACTACATTTTCTTAACTTTAAGCAAATGAGGCATGAGGCTATTACTTGCTATATTTGTTATCTGTGTTCTCCCCACCCATGAAAACAGACACTGAATAAAAATTTGTTTATTGTGAAAGCTTTGGTATTTTTAATATAATTGACTAGGACTTGGAATTCTACAAAAACAAATACTCTTTCACCAGTTCTTGCTTTGAATATGTGTATTCATTTGATGCTTACTCGAGAATTTAGTATCTTTTCCACTATTGTTCTTTAGGATAACTCTGTAGAAAATGATTATTGTATAAAGCCATACAAGGTAGTAACCTACCTAATATTCTGTCTGCTTTATGACTATTTTTGTGAATCCATACATTTTATGAATGCACAAACCTGTTGACACACATTTTTTTCCATTTTATCTCCTTAAGTAGAAAACCCTGTTTTTAAAAAATAGGACTAAGATTAATGTATCAAAGAAGAAGAGCTTCTGTATGAAGTGTGGGAAGAGGTTCAGTGGATATTTTCTCTAGACATTAAGAAGATGATGTGCTAGACAGTTCCTGGAATATTGTTAGGGCTTTGATGTATTATTTTGGTTGATTGATATACCAAGGAAATTGTTGCCCTTCACAGTCAGAAGTGAGATTAGGATGTGAAAAGTAAATAAAGTCTTAAAGGGCAGCTTGTGCTGTAGCATTTAAAATTCTTCCCTTCTCGTTACCCTTCTTCCCCCAAGCTTATTTTATAAAGGTCTACAGTACAACGAAGCCTCAAATAACAGGCCATCTGAGCAAAGGGAAAGAGAAAAGAAAGATGGGATATGAATGGGGGTGGGGTTCAAATTAAGGAGAAAAAGGTGTTCCTTTAGAGAAAATGTTATAAACTTAGATTTGAGACATCTGTGGGACTAAAGAAAATAGATATAAGAAAAGTTAGTGGCTGGGAATATAGGTTGTTGGAGGAGGACTTGCTTAGCATGCGTGAGGCCCTGAGTTTCAATCCCTAGCACCACACACACACAGAAACACACGTGTGCGTGCACACACACACAGATGTAAGAAAAGTAGCACTGAAATCTGGGGCTTTGAATCCAATTGTACATTCCACTGGCTTCTCCATTATCAGTCCTGCATTCCCAGCTCATAACAGGGAGAGCATCCTGGGGGTGTCCACTCACTGCATGCTTACCTTACTCACTGAATCCTTACCTAGTTGGAACTCAGAAGTAAATCAGTGATTGTTTCCTGATGCTGTGTGACTTCTAACTCTTTGATCACTTTGTTAATTCAGTTCTCTGCTAAGGTAGTATGAGGGAGTGTCATTTGTATGGTGAAGTTAGCTGTTCTAGTAAAACAAGGAATTGTTAATTACAATTATAAACTATCAGTAAAGCCTGATTCCTTTGGATAGAGTTGTTTTTTTTTTTTTAAACCAGATTCTATTGCCAGCCTCATAACTAATGGGATATATGAAATATTGGTTAACAGCCTCTGTGTGTTTGTTTCCTCTTTTAATAAACAAACTAATCTCTACTGTGTTCTATTGTTAAGATTAATGAGACCAAATATACCCAACACTTTAAGAGGAATAAGGCATGAGATTCATATCTGAGATACTACAACTTATTTTATTATTAGCCTAGAAGAGCCACAGATAAGGTATCTGTGTAAATTCTGAAGCATATGCCATCTAACAGCAAATCTTCAGGCTTTGAGTGTGTATTTATTTGTAGGAGGTTGGCAGAGTTGGGGAGGGGTACAGGGAATGGCAAAAAAATTAAGCAAAGCAAAATTACAGTGAAGAAGACCAAAGAGTGCCTTCTTAAACGATTCTGTTGAATGTCATCTAGGGTTGTGCTACTGTTTTCTACATTGAAATGGAATGGATATTTAAGGCCACCTCTCTTCCTTATAACATAGTTACTGGTGTCAGGTCTCTTCTCCCTTTTTTACTTACAACACCTTAAGGACAGAAGCCATGTCTCCTGTTTTCTACTCACAGAAGACACATCACTGGTTTTTGTATACAGTCAATGGACTTCAGGTGACCGAATCCTATCTGTTGATTTTGTCTGCAGATCTATGGAGATGTAACTCTTGTCACATGTTATTAAGGATAGGAAGAGTAGCAGATAATAAAAGGGAACTAAATCAGAAGAGTGTGGCTTCCATTTCCAAAGGAGTTCTTTGAAAGACAAAATTTTAATAACTGCTAAGAATTTATCCTTTTTATCTGGCCATCATCCAAGTTTCTGTGCATTTTTTCTTAATTAGGGCCCACTATCAGTTACAAAATATATGTTCCTCAACAACAGAGCCTAGGTTTCATCATCTTTAGGACAAAGAATGCCAGTTCGCTTTCAAACAGTGTTTTGAAATACAGCCTGTGATGAAATTATGGATGTAAAATTGTATCTACTAACTTGAAGAGAACTGTTGAAAGAAAAGCAGTTGCTTTGTCTAGAATTCAGTGTCATTTTTTTTAATGGTATACTTTAGAGACACACTAATTCACAAAAGAAAAGCATCCAGAAGGCAAATTTGATGGTTTAAATTCTCAGGCACAATATGTTCCAAGGATTGTAATTAATTGAAAGATAATGAACGGCTGTGCACAGATTTGTTTAACTTCTTCAGAGGATGTGAAGTGATTTTGAATTATATTTTCAAGATCTGAAAGAAGAAGGCATACTATGTTTTAGACTGAAAGCCATAGGGTGATTAGGAGATTAGGAGATATGGATGGGTGTCACAAAAGCATTCCAATAATGTTTCAACTGATTGTACAAGCAAAATGTGAATAAGCAAAATCCCTTCCCACTCTGAAAAACACACACTTGCTGATGGCATTCCATTTTCTGAGGCCGGCTTAAATAGTATGTTGGCTTATTATTGTCTAGAAATTGAGGCGAGTGAAAAACTTGCCTATTTGGCCCCTTTAAAGTTATCAAAAATTAAACTTGTTCTCTAAGTCAATTATTTTCTGGTAGCTTTGATAACTAACTACTTTGTGGGTAAACCTTAAAATATGGACACTTGTGGAGAAATCTCAAGAAAAAAATGCAGCTGTGGTTAAAATCAAGGAAGAATTGTGAACTCTAGGACCCAACTCCCTTCGTACTACCTGTTATTACTTACCTTTGAGGGTTTTTTAAGGGATGGGTAAGGTGAATTTTGTGGTTTCATCCTTCTGTTGTCATTATTGGCCCTTATTTCTCGACCTATAGCTATTAAAACAACATGGGTGTGTGTTATTAATGACAGTGGTGTAGAGTTTCCTTTCAAGACGTTTGATATATAGTGAGGAAACTGAAGGTGAATTTTCCTATGTGAGTCAAGATGGAGATAGGGAGAAAGTTGGTAGCAATGAAAACATTGTTAAAGAAAACAAGTAGGAGAGACCAGCTTGAATTTGAAAAATATCCCTGGGTATAGGACTTCCAAAGCCATGAAACTATGTCCAATGATGAGAGGTGAGGAGATCTACATGGCTACTGATAGGAGGTAAGTACTATTGTGGGGGTGTCTTGGTCTCACAGCTAGTGCTTTTGTGTGAGAGAATTTCATAATTCCAAACATATTTTCCTGAAGAAAATTACCACTGATCCATATGTATTACCTGGCAAAATTCATTCAAAAATTCATTGAATGAATATTGAATGAATTAGTGAGTGAATGGAGACATATTTTTGAATGAATTATTGAATGAATAAGTGAATGAATGGAGACATATTTTTCCATGGGAGTTAAGTTCTCTTCTATTAAGATAATTTTAGAGTCAATTACAGGTATAGAATGTAATTTATATATATTTATTTACTTCTGCATGCTATATCATACAGCCTGGAAATTTTAACATGAGTAATTGCAAAGGGAAACTACTTGAATTTTAAATAACTGATTTTAAAACAGAATTTCAAAAATGTTATGAGTAGTAATAATTGTCATTTGAATGCTTACTAGATCTCATATACTCTGCAAAGTCTTGAGCATGTATCACTTCTTTTTGTGCACACAAAGAGCCAACGATGTCAGTATACCATATACTAATTTTAGACGGGATGTAGAGACTCAGCATGTTAAATCATGTGCTGAAAATTGCACAGCTAGTAAGGGAAAGAGCAAGGGGTGGCATTCAACAGTCTGATACCAAGTACGCATTCTTAATCCTAAAGTGTCTATGAACACTAAATAATACATATCCATGCATATTTAAAAATTTTTTAGATACAGATACATTTCAGAATATGAAAAACTTTGTAGATTCCGTCCTGAGACCAAAATGCAAGTATGAACGTTGACATACCATTTCCAGATATATGAACAAACATGCTGCCAGTCCCCACACCGTTGTGAATCCTATGTTTACTAATGTAAATACCAGATTTAAGAAGCCAGAAAAATTATGTAGAGAAAGAAAAAAATATGAAAATTATAGTGAAAAGATTTTTCAGAGGGTTTACCACAGAGGTAAACAAGAGAAAAATGCTAGGACACTGAATTTTTGAGAGTAGTTAGATGTAACAAACAGCATGGAGTTTTTTTTTTTTTTAAGGTGGACAGAATATCTTTATTTTATTTTTGTGTGGTGCTGAGGATCAAACCCGGTGCCTCACGTGTGCTAAGCGAGCACGCTACCACTGCACCATAACCCCAGGCCCCAGCATGGAGTTTATTACACCAAAACTTTAAACACTAAAATATGAGCAAAGTTAAAGTATAGATTTATTTTTCCTTTGATCCCTCTCCCTTCTTCCCTGTCCTGTATGTTAATTTCTTGTCTCCTTCCATTTAATCCAATTAATATTTATTTAGTGCTTACTATGTGTCAGGTACTACATTGAGTATTTTGATGTAGCCAAAAAAAAAAAAAAAAAAGACACAAATTGCTATATTCAAGGAATATATATTCTTGTAGTAGGTGACAAATTGACAAAAAGAAATCTACAATAAAAACATATAGTACATTAGAAAATAATAAGTACTCTTGGAATAGAATAGAATTAGGACAATGGGAATGATAGGTTGAAATTTAAAGTGCATCACTCTAGCTGGTGTATTAACACTACTGTGGGCATGGGTACAAGCAAAGGAATGAGTTAGGAGGCCTTTCAATAACCTGGGTGAGGAAGAATGATGGTTTATAAATGGAATTAAGTAGTTGAAATCTGCATGTATTTTGTCATAAAAAATTTAATGCTATGTATTTTCCACTAAGTGTTGCTTTAGCTTCATCCCACTAATTGATGTATGTTTTATTTTACTTCAATTCAATATATACTATAAACTCTTTTATGATTTTCTCTTTTGACTAATGAGTTATTTAGAAATAATCAGTTTTATCTTCTTGTAGTATATAAATATACCCTATTGTCACAGGTAAATTTTCTCTAAGGGTGCATGCAGGAGATTTATTAGAAGTGCTCTTGAAGGTAGTATCTGTGAAAGAGCAAAGTAAATAAGGTAGGACAGAGGCAGAAACAGAAAGAGATATGGTTGGTTGAAACAATAGCTTCAATCAATGCCACAGACATCTCTCAAGGCTGAGATGGTCCTACAAAGATACCTTACACTGAGGAGTGTACCTCACATCAATTAATCTTCAGACAGCAATTGCCCCTAGGAATCAGGGCATAAATTTGGATAAATTATCCTCCTTTAGCTGAGAGAAGTTATCAGATTGAGGGAGCTGTGAGTTGTCAGGGCCAATATGTCAGGCATTTGGAGCATGGTTTGATCATAAAGGGGAACCTGGGAGGTATCCAAATGTATCTACCTCGTTCCTCCTCTGTGCCACACAATTCCACTGGCCTGTCATAGTATATTTTCTCCACAAGGGAACAACCACTCCAGGATTGTAAGGCTTGGGAAAGCTTTAAGAGGAAGTCAGTAGGACAAACCACAGCATCAGACCCTTCCCTCTCCCTGTGCCTCCTCGTTCCACTCTTACCCCTGCAGCCATTCTCCAGGTTGCACCTGATATTTATTGTCCCCCTCATCTATTAGATTCCTCTCACCCTTGACTACCAATTTTGGTTGCTTACCTGGTAAGATGACCTAGACCATCATTTCATCATCAGTCTCTAGCTGCCATGAGCTTCTGAGGATGTGGCTTCTGTATGTGTCCATTTATCATCAAAATTTGGTCAGAGGAATACCAAGAGCCCTCCTCCCCATTCTCAAAACATCACATGGGTACCAGGTACAGTTTTCCTTGATACTGTTATATGACAGTATCCCAACCTCCTCCTGATGATCAGAGCCAACCATCTCTGCCAGGACAGTGGATCCTATTTTGGCCTATTGGATCCCTGGCACAAAGAATCTAGCCATGGGGCTGTTAAAACTGAAATTTAATAGGACTTTTATGGAGGCATCCTCCCTCTGGGAACCATGATCATTAGACCTATAGAACCTAGAGTTGTAATGGTGGGAAAGACAACTTTCCCAAATGAGTCACTCCTTGTAACCCATAGTTACCAGATCCCATATTATCTTTTCTGTAAGTTAAAATCTCCTTGAAGACTAAGTCATATATTTTCTTAGCATCTAGTGAAGTGTTTTAACATCAAGTTAGTGCCAAAGTAATGAATGTGTTGAGGGGACTTCTGCTTATCCTAGACACATGAAAAGGAAACTGACCTGAGACATAATTACAGGAGCAGCCTCAGTCAATCCTATGGGAATCTCTGAAGGTGGAGGCCCCGTTAGAGATGTTGAGGCAAGGAAACAAACCTTTGTTTGATGCATTATGTGCTATGGGACCCAGGAAGGAGGCATGATTTTGGTCAGGCAGCCTCTTCCTACTAAGTGCAATTTCTGAAGTAGGATGTAACTGTGAGACCTCAGCATCCAACATTCCAGTCAACTAGAAGAATTATTATCTTGGTTCTAAAAGGGAGTCTGACTGGCACACAACAGAATCAAATGCAGCATCCTGAGTAGGGAATATACAGCCAATTGTTTATGTTCCATAAAAATCCTTTTCCTGAGGTATGGGTGCAAAGACCACACAGCTCCTTTTTCTCCTTGAGGATTTGGATTGGCCTCTGAGAGTGTTTTTTTTTTTTCTTTAAACCTGTTTCTTCCCTGTTACTTGGATACTGAAAAATTTTCTCACCTTTACCTATATAGGACTAATTATCCATGCCAATACTGCCACTGCCCCAGACTACTCAGACAGGCTCTGTGTCTTAGTGTGTTTCATGTTTTTATAACAAAATACCTGAAAGTAGGTATTTTATAAGGAAAATAGGTTTATTTTGGCTTATGGTTTTGGAGGCTATAAATCCAAGCTTGGGTGGCCACATTGAGTAAGGGTCTCATGCATCATAATATGATGGGTGGCATCAAATGGTGAGAGTCTGTGTAAGGACACAAGAGGCCAATAATGTGCGGTGGCCTTGTCTTATGACAACCTATGCTCAAGGTAACTAATCTAGTTCCATAAGACTGAGCTACTCTGAAGAGATGAGCACTAATTCCTTCCAAGTATGATATCCCTGTTACCTCACTGCATCCCACCAGGCCCCACTTCCCAATTCCATCACCTCAAACTACCAGGACAGGGGACCAAGCTTCTAGTACATGCAACTTTGGAGGACAAACCATATTCAAATCATGGCAGTATTGCTATATCAGTAGACATTTCTTTTGATATGTGGGCTTTAGGTGTGGGGGCTATGCAATTGTCCCTAGCTTGAGGATTATAGCATGAGATAATATAGGGCTTAGAAAATTTAATTCTCACCAGTGGTGCGGTCATCATTCCCAATCTCTGAAGCAAGGCTCACTTCTGGGTTAATGACTCCTACACACAAGGAAGGAACATCAGCTTCTGTTCTTTTCAGCCCTTCCCTGCATTTATCCCCTACAGAAAGAAAGAACCAGATTATCTATGGGGTAATTTTGCTTACTGAGATGATTGGTCTCCTTGGTTTCCTTATTTTCTGATCTTAATTCCTCAATAGCTAAGGAAAGAATCCCAAAGCAAGTGTCATTTATTAGAAAATATTCATATTTTCTATAACCAAATTTGAAAAGAAGGGAAGGCAAATACTTTTATTTTACTTGGAAACCCTAACCTTTTCTTGAATGTGCAGCATGTGAGTGGGTACCTCCTAAGTTAAAGGTGGTTTGCATGTGGATACTCACAATGATTCTCTCTGTGATCAGATCTCATACACTAAAAGAAATTTAGTGAACACAGTCTTACACTAGGGCGCCTTGCTCTTTCTGGGTTTCAGGTTGAATCTGGAGGTTGAAAGCCACTCCCTGGGGCCTTACTTGCAAGGAAGCTGATTTGCTGGGCAGGCTGTTAATCCAGCATTATCAAATTCCCCAAGACCCTCTAAGCCTCTGGTTCAACTCTGCCATTCTGTTTGATTCTATGAAGAAAACATCTGTCTTCCTCCTTCCTTCCCTTCCTCCCTTCCTTCCTCTTTCCCTTTCTTTCCTTTCTTTCTTCCTCCCTCCCTCCCTCCTTTTCTTCCTTCCTTTCTTCCCTTCTTTGTCTTTCTTTGAATAAAGCTTTGCTAACAAGGAGAATTTAGATCTCCCATGAGTTCTAAGGTTTCCTTAATAATGCCTTACTGTACACTGCTCTTGCAATAACATGCTTTACCTGAACCTGATTTTCCAAACTATTCAATAGCACATTGTCATGTGGCTTATTGCAAAAGACTCCAGTATTAACACATTTCCAGAGAACTTTTCTCCTTCCTGTTGGTACATGGTGGGCAAGTAGATGTACGAGTTCCAACAATTCTCCACAGTATCAAGTATACTTTTCAACTCTGTGTAGGGTTTCATCGCAGAAGTGAAGCCCTGGCAAGACTGACAGCATGTGTACCTACTAATGCCAAATCCAGCAAACTTAATTTCCTAGATACCCCTAACTCTGAAAACTGCCACAACTGTACCATGGCCTGCTCCCTTGAAATTCAATGTGTTTTTAACTGTTCCCTAACCTGGATTCCATGAGGATGTGTTTCCAAAACAAAGGTTCTATTTTAGAGTTTATGGAGGTAAAATTCCTAAACAAACAAAAACCCCTCACCTGTAACTTAGGATGTTATAAGATCATAGCATAGTCTGATACATTTTTTGCTTAAAATATTCAAAATAGTTTTGCTTGAACAGTGTCTCCTTATGCAAAAACTGCAAAGCTGATTTCAAAGATCTCTACCTGGAGTTCCCTATGAAGCTGCTATGGAAATATTTAAGATTCATAAAATGGTAGTTAAAATAGATGATTTTGATGCATACCCTGAAAATTCATAGAATGCTTTTGAGAAATAACCCTAAATCTTTCCAATATCTTTAGAAAGGCTTTACAGTCTTATACTTGACTTCATATTTATCTTGAGAGCATGTTTTTCTGGATTTGATCTTGCTCCAAGATTCTTTCTTACTTCTGAGAGACTTCTTCTGGAATAAACTAATGATGGGAAACAATTTTATTTCTAAACCCTGCAAATCCTGCCCTATTTTCATTTGTGTTTGTCCTGCCTGAAAATCGAATAATCTCTCCTTTAGCTTATATCCTTCCATCTTCATTTTATGCTATATAGCTGAAAGAAATTGGTTATCACTTTCAGCATTCAGCCCCAAAATATCCTTAGCTAGCCAGATCAATTAGTTCATTAGGACATCTCTATTTTCTACAGGTGAAGATTTCCTAAACTTTCCATCATACACAACCAAGATCTCTTAACTTCTAGTTTCCAGCTCACTTTACTCTCCTTTAAGACTATAATGATAGCCTCTTTGAGGCTCATTGGTCCTGGAAATACCCCAATTTCAGGTAACAATTCTGGTTCTATTTCTACATAGTAAATCCACTCAAAACCCTCTCATATAAAACAACATTCATCTTGTTTTGCTCTTGATTTTTATCATTAGTTTGGGGAAGAGCTCAGCTGGGTAGATCTTACTGGGAACCTTTTTTTGCAGTTGTAATTTGGCCAGGACTACTGTCATCTGAAGGCTCAGCCAGGCTCGTTGTCCAAAACTCCCTTTCATGGCTGATACTCTCTTTAACTGTCAACTGGGCACTCAGTTAAGCTGGCAACCAGTATCTATATAAGACTCAGCTTCCTCACTTTATTCAAGTTTCTTGGAATTGGACTTCTGACATGGCAACTCAGGACCACACATGCAGAATTTTCATGATCAACGTGGAAACCCTATCAGCTTTTATGACCTAGGCTTGGAAATCACATATATCATTTTTTTGTGTTCTACTAGTTATCATAGTTACAATCCAACCCAGATTTAAAGTTAAGGAATATACATCCACTTCTCATGGGAGCAATATCTAAGAATTTTGTAGCCATTTAAGAAAACAAGTGACCTCACTAACTTGCTTTCTGTATGTGAATCTGTAGCCCTATGACAGTACCAAACACATAAGGGATGCTCCACAAACATTTTTTTGACATAAGGAATTTTGGTAGGAAAAGAAAGGATTTTCTGTGGGTGATGCTAAAATTAGTGAAGCATTGTGTTGGGGGCTTTGATAAGAGAAAAGACTGCTGTTGACTTATTACTGTCTACCTTGAATGATATAAGCATCTGTTTGCCTAAAAGCAAAAGGCTGATTCTGGTTCTTCTCTTGGTACTTTTTCATTTCCAATTATTCTAGGCTTAAGGGAGACTCTACATTGCTAGATCTTTTATTTTTGTTTTTAAAAAACAGTCCATTTTCTATACTTAAAAAATAAATGGAGTTATGATGAACTGACAGAAGCCTTAAGTGAGTAATCTGGAAAAACTATGGATTCTCTCCAGGGATAACGTTCTAGGGAGCAACTCTGGTCACAAAGATATCCAGCTGAATGTCTGTTTTTGTTCCATGTTAGTTTGAGTACAAAAATGTGTTTTGACTTTCTTACATTGTTGTTTACAGAGAAATTACTAATGTGAAAGAGACGAACTATAAGAATATTATATACCAAGTCCCAATTCACAGATTCTAACCTAGGATGAGTTTTAGTAAATGTACTTTTTATACTCATACAGAGTTATAAACAGGATGAAAGCCTTAGAAAGCTTTTGTTATTGCCCCTTAACACTCCCACCTAACAAGTTACTGTGTTTATAAGTGGAAACATCTACTGAAAAATGTCAGGCATCTTGTTTAAATGCTCTGAAACAAAACAATTTCTGTGATGCATGCATACTGATGCCAAGAAGTTCATCTGCCAGCCAAAATCTCATCCTTTAACTACCTTGTTATGGCAGCATGAAGGAACACAATGAGATTTGTTTAGAGTGTCAGTCTCCCATCTCTGGGCTAAACGGATTAGGTCTAAATTGCACACCATTACATAAGACTGCACACAAATGTTTGCCTTTTTTGTACGTAAAGTACTTGATGGTGTTTTTTAAATAGCCAAAAAATTAATTAGGCTAATGAAATACATTCAGAGTCAGAAGCAGCAAATGTATCAGGCATTGTAATTTATGTTATTATTTATTTAATACACAAAAGTAGCAGGGATTTTCGAGTAGAAATTCTTAATTGTTAGACATGGCAGAGGTTGAGGAGATGCTAAATAATGTGGTAGTTGAAAGCATAGATTTTAAAGTTAGGAAGCTCTAGTTTTAGCATCTCTGGTGGATAACTGTGACTTTAGAAAATTTACATAACCTCTATGTGGCTCATTTTCCTCATTTGTAATAAGAGATAAAGGCATTTACATTCTTGGGTTGTCTTTAGGGTCAAATGAGATAACACGCACAATTCTTTTATCTGTGCTTAATACGAGTAAATGCACACTTAACAAGCCAGATAAGAGTGAGTATATATGTTCAATATGCACCCTCTGTGTGTGGGGTGCAGGGGCGGAAAGGAAGATGACTATGTTTTGGCAAGAGTATATATAGAACATTGTTGGAAATGTAGTATAAATGTGATGGCTATTTGTTAATATATTTATGATGAGATTTTGAATTTTAAAGATTCAAAACCAGGATGGAATAGGAACAGAATAGGAGGCATATGGGGATATATGTCACTTTGTGAGAGTGTTTTGTGCATAGAACAAAGCAGAAAGTCAGAAATATTTCTCATGTCTTGCTCCCCCTTCTTGCCCCATTTCAATGGTGCCTTGGCCCCTCCTCTTCACCAGCACTTCTGTGAGAGAACGGGCAGAGGTCTGTCCTTTGAACAAGGCTCATGTGTCTACTAGGTGAAACATCTAGAAAAACACCAGGCCATTATCTGTCACTGCAGCCAACTTAGAGAAGAAGTATTTTCATTTTATTGTGGGAGAAAAGTTCTGTATGACATACAAATAAGAAGAGACTTTAATGAGGAATAAGAGCTGGGGAAGGACTAAAGAAAAGACTTTCAAATGGGCAAGGACTTTCCTCCTTTTCCAAATGAACTGATGAGGTCATCTTTGTTTTTAACTCTCACATGTTATACTGTTTTGAAGAAAAACATACTTCAATACAGTGCAAGAATCTTGCCATTATTAACTACAATAATTATTTCTACTACTTAAGGCTTATTTCTATAATAGTTTTGTTTAAAAAACAATAATCAAGTTTAGCCATGTATGTAAATAAATACAGTGTAAGCAACAAATTTCTAGTTTTTTTAAGGTTTCCACAAAAAAAAAATGATTTTTATTTCATATTTATGCCATTGTGTAAAAAGAAACAATTCTTTTAACACCCTTCACACTACCATTTAAAATATTACTTATGAACCTATGAGCCTTGATAAAATGTTTCCTGTTTTTCATTCCCCAAGGCTAATGTGACCCAATTATTAGCTTTGGATAGGGTTAAACAATAACTTCCCAGGCTCACCTTTGTGAAAGAGTAGAAAACAAATACATCTCAAAGCATTAAGACAACAGAGAGTTTCCCATACTTGGATTTCCCCATGGAAGGGTTTACAGGAATTTTTTAAAAAGTCTTTTACATGTTTTTTTCTTTGCTTATAATACTGAATAAATACTTTCTACTCTTAAATGTTAACAATGCCATGCATTTTATCTTTAATCCTATACAATAGTGATTACAATGTGCCAGGTACAGTTCCAGATGTTGGGGGTATACCAGTAAACAAGATGGATCAAAACCTCTGGTATCTGGAACTTATGGTCTAAAGGAGCAGACAGAAAACAAGCACTATATGTAAGTATAGAAGGTGGTGATAAATGATAAAGAGAAAGTAACATAGGAAAGGAACAGGGAGTGTCATTGGGGGTGGGGGCAAAGATTCCAGCTGTATACCAGGCTGTCTAGAAAGCATTTTGAGAAAATGATAGTTAAGGAAAGATGTGAGGGAAGTAGAGGAGGCCACTGTGTTTGATGGACAGTTAGCAGGCCAAGTATCAGAATAGTGAAAAATAAGCTGTGGTAAGAGAAGGCCAGCTTACTGGTCCATCGTAAGGACTTGGGCTTCTATGCCATACATTAAATGATGATACTTGTACGAAACAGGAATCTATCATAGGTATGTCTCTGACCCAGGGAGGTCAAACTATTTTTTCCTGTTTCTTCCTTTTGACTACCTTCCTTCTCTTTCAATCATTCAACTGTTCCCTCTGTTGAAGAGGTGGAGACTATAGCCACCTGTGTGTCTTTGCATCAGTAGTTCTCAGGATGGCCCTCAGTCCATCCGTGTCAGTGCTGGGAACCTACTGAAATGCAGATTCCTTGGTCTCACTCAGGGCATATTCAATGAGTAGCTCTAAGACTGGAGCTTCAGATTCTGCATGTTTAAAAAGATTCCCAGTTTACTTTTCTTATAAAGTTTGAAAATTAGAATCCTAAGTTACAGAAGTAGCACCCTTCTGATGAGCTTCCAAGCAGTTCTTAAACCCATTTCTTTTTCTTTGCTCCAAAATAAGTCAACCATTTGATTTGGCTCTGCTATATTTTGACTGCCTATAATCTGTGGAATTTTATTTCTATTTTTGTTCAATGCTTATATAATATTTTATTTTGTGAAATATTTCATCACTATACATAAGAATTATTTTGCACAGTTCTCATCAATTTATCCAATGTCTTGTCCACAAATTTACAAATTGTGGAAGGATTATCTATGGCATTTTTATATCTTTGTATAATGACACTGATTTTATTTATATTAATATGCTAATATCTCCATGATAGGTTATTTTTTAACACTTTACTTGAATTAAAAACAAAGGAACCTGAAAGTTACAAGTAAATTCTATTTATCATTCTATGTTTTTATACTGTTCAGGATGAACTTGAAGGCTTTCTCAGAGGTGTAGTAGGGCATGTTTCTGTGCTTTAGATTATTGTAGAACTTGAGATGAGGACTTCACATTTCCCAACAGTTTATACACCACTGCTTCCATATCATACCCAATCTTCTGGAAGACACTAGATTGATATTTTCCAGAGTATTTCTCTTATAATTTCCAGATTTCCACAATTTTATACAAAACCTGTTCTCCTGTTTTTTTGTAGATCTCATAGGTTAATTTCTCCTGTGCTGGAATGTGCTGTTTCAAGAGATTGGGGCCGATTAGGAGTGTCAGAAATGAGCAATAAGGGAGGCACTGTCATGTAGCAAGCAGATAAATATTTAGTTGAGTAGCTGAATCCAGTCCCTCCTAAGAAGATGGGATCATTTGGCCTCTTACTAATAATTCTGAATTATTTCCTAGCAGAGAAAGAGTATGGTGTTTTGATTAAGAGAACTGCCTAGTGGAATAGGCTAAGACCTATGATTAAAGCTTCCTTCTAAGCTGGAGAAGATCAGATGAGGGAATCTTGACATCCCAGTTTGGCAGGACTTTGTTTATAGCAAATAGAGAAAAGCATGCATTTCCTCTCAAGTATTAGGATTTGCAGCTGCTGTTTAAAAATACATCCAAAGGGGTGCCAAAGCTGAAGCAAATGATCCATACATTTTAGAACATAACAAGAAAGGCTTGTGAATATTGTAATAATTGCACTGCATATGATAAAATGGCTTATAAGAAAAGTTTTTTGCTGAGTTTCTGCTCTTCTATGACTTTGTTTGAATTAACTTAATATGTTCAAAGTAAATATATTTTATTTTCAGGAGGATGAAGGAATTTTCCACTTTTCAAAATAATAATGCATTTTCTTTTCTTAGTAAAAGGGCTTATAAAGGCTTTAGATATTAGTTGTATTAGATGGTAAATGAGTAGCAATCTATTAAAAGGAAGAAAAATAATTTTATATTACATATCTCAAAGTCTTCATTTATTTTCACATAGGATTTTCACATAGGAATCATGTAA
Organism: Geosciurus inauris; assembly: GCA_004024805.1. NCBI lineage: Eukaryota > Metazoa > Chordata > Mammalia > Rodentia > Sciuridae > Geosciurus > Geosciurus inauris. The sequence goes on along the minus strand of PVHX01000420.1, from coordinate 27,280 downwards.
TTTTGAAAAAACTTGAACTTTATCAAATTCTGGAATACTATAATACATCTAAACTTTGGGCAAAGTTTTAAGAAGCTTTACATATGTAATCTTAGTCAATCCTTACAGCATCCCATGATGTAAATATTATGACCTTCGTCTGACAGATAAGGGAACTGAGGAAGTTTAATAAATCTGCCTGAAGTCATAAAGCCAGTGAAGAGTCAGTACTACAACTGAAGAAACGCTTGTAAAATTATCCCAGCCAGTTCTCCCTGTGGAAAGTGTACACAGCTGTCGAAAGTCTGAGTTAAAGGTGCCAGAAGGTCTACCCAAATACATCACCTTCAACAGTTTACAACACTGCCTCGAGTTCCCACCATCAAAGAAAGCACTTTGTGCTAAGATACTGCCTCTAGAAGGCTAGTTTTAAAATATTACCTAAGGAGAATTGTTCATTAATGATAATAAGACAACATAGACACATTTTAGATAAATCTAGATGACAAAATGAAAAAATAATTAAAGATCTGTTGGAGGAAAAGCTTCACAGTATGCATTTTTGTTCAATCCTGGCAAAGTATTGTGGGGATCGGGGTTATAAAGACAAAACTCATCCAGTTTATCTTTGGTTAGATATGAAAATGATCCATTTTTAGTTGTCTTCTCGTTTGAAAGATATAACCACAACAGATATTTAAAACTTTACCATTACAAATGGAAAAGCTTAATTAAGAGCAAAAATTATTTATTTATAACTTATTTTGTCCTCATAATTGCCTTTTTAATTAAATTCTTTAAAAGAGGTCCCACATACAGACCCATACTGATATATACTATATACAGTTTCAAATATGTATGTGAGAATACAGGGCTCCCTAAGAAAATTGTCCAAATTCATCAGATTCTCCAAAGTATATGTAAATACCCCCAAACTGTCAAGTTAGCATAAAATCAGTCTAGCATCTCTACACTTCTCACCCATCATCTAAAGTTAGTGCCTGCTGGAGGTAGTCTTTAACAGCTAAGAGAATATAATATACAATTGTTTGAATTGTGTATCCTAATGTGTATCCAGGGCTACATTTAAGCTGATATTTTAGAAAGCAAAATATGGTACTGAAGATGATCAAGACCAGGATGACATCACATACCCCTGGTCATGAAAATACCTTTTGCCTGTTCACTGTTTAGACAACCATAGATGCAACTGTCCCAGATTGGGGCTTTAGGTACACACTTCGCAACACGAACATGAGAATGGAGGTTCAACAGATGATCTTAGGAAAGAGGCAGTGGGAATGGGAAGTCTATTAATTTAAAATCTTCCCAAAAGGAGAAAACTGATCTAACTTTCTTGTTGAGCTACAATCAGGTTCTTTTCAGTTCTTAAAGCATTTTCTTTAGTCTGTGTTTAACAACAAATGTGGGCCAATAGCTGTGAGTTTATTGAAAAGGATTGTTTTCTAGTTGCCAAGAAACGGTGCTTTCTTACATTATGCAGGCCATTATGTGCACAGATCAAGCTTCCTGATTTTTCTTTTAGGGTTTAAGAATATAGGCTGCTGTGATTTAGTTGTCCCTTGAGGAGAGTAGCGCAAATCAAGAAGGCTTAGAAGGGTGTTGTTCCATTTCAATTTTCCAGGTAAGATTTGGCTTTGAAAGTGCTACCTTCTTCCTTGTGTTTAACTTTTCCTAAATCACTTAAAAGCTTTTATGTTGAGTGAATGAGCTGATCTAAAGTAATAACTTTACTTTGGGTAGCTTCATGTAAAATCATGCTAAATTGATTTTCTTCTTTTAAATTGAAGGGGAAAAATAAAGAAGTAGAGATAATATCGTCTGTGAGAATGGATCTAGAGTTTGTTTCTTCTTGGTTTCAGAGTAGTTAAGTTCATTCAAACAAAGAGGTTGTGTGTTTAAGGTTAAAATATTGATATTGCTACAGAAGCAAATATCATTATTTCTATTTGGAGGAAAGGTTTCAAATCTTGTGTGATTGGTTCTGGCAATGAAATATGCTTTATATTTTGTGACCATCACAAATATTTCTTAATCTTATACATAAGTATAATGTGGTTATTTGTCTCTCTCTCAAAAAAAAAAACATTTTTTCCATTATCTTTTCCCTCTATTGGCTATTTTCTTGATGATTAAGATAAAATCAGGGCCCATATACTGAGTGGAGCTTATAAAAGTTATGATAGAAACAAAAATTTAAAAATTTACTTCATCCTCAGGAAGTAAAACAGCAGTTCTTGGTTCAGTTAGTAGCTCTCAGGCTTACAAAGGCAGTGCTCACTCTGGGTAATACTGGATGAGATGTGAGAAAAGACTGGGTTGTTTGTTGGGTCAAATCATCCTCCTAATGTTAAAGGGGCATGCTTTCTTAGGCTCAAGCTGAATGCTGCAATACCGTGAATTTATACTTAATACCACAGAGGCTGGGTACACTATATGTTGAAACAGGTGTTCACAGATGAACCTAGCTAAATGAAGTTATTGATACTTTCTTCCAATGTCATATTTTACCTCCTGTCTTGCATGCTTCTGGGTTTTCTCAGGAACTTATTTCCTTTAAAAGGAAGATCACCCAAATGGATACAAGTCAGGTCAAATATTTGTTGTCTCATTAGGTAAGTTTCCATTTGTTCAAGGTTTGAAGCCACCTAAGTATAAATATGACTTGTGTAATGTGAGCCTTCATTGATGCTGAAGAGAAATTATTTCAGCATGCCTTTACCTGACAATATGATTTGGGTTTTCCACAAATGAACCAAGACTTTTCATAAGGAAACTATTACATGGAATAATGTTGATGAAATGATAGTTGAACAGAAGCATGTAATCTATTCATTTAGTTTTAACTCATGAAGATAGAGTCTCTTTTATTGAATTTCTATACATTTTTAATGAATTAAAATCATTACAGTTTGATCAGCTATCACAAATTCATCACACTATTTTTTCATATATGTAGTAGTAAAACTGAAGCTGTGAATTTACATAAATTGCATAGTTTGTGGTTACCTATGCTTGGTGTGACATCATTTTTAAATTTGTTAGGACTGTGCATTTGATTACAGGTAAGATGTAATTAAACAAGTCCATTGTAGTTCACATTTCTTGTTTTGCCTTGTTAAAAAGTGCTTTTCACTCTGAATATATACTTTTGATATGCTAGTACTATAGTACTTAAATTATTTATGCTGGTAAATTTTTGCTTATTTATTTATTTTCTTTTTTGCAATTGTTAGACCAAGGTGACATGTGAATATATGGGATGGATGGAGTGGAGTGAAATTCCAGACAATATCTCAGAGACAAATTTCTCATATCTACATATCTAGCACACTATTTCTTCTTTGACAGTATGGCAAAGTGATTTTGACATTTTCAAAATAACTTTAAAGGAAATATTTAATAGTGCAACAAAAATTCTCGATTTATTTTTTTTCCTTTTTTTTTTTTTTTTTTGGTACTGGAAATTGAACTCAAGGGTGCTTTATCACTGAGGTACATCTGGCCCTTTTTAATTTTTATTTTGAGATAGAACCTCACTAAGTTGCTGAAGCTGGTCCCAAACTTGTGATCTGCCTGCCTCAGCCTCCTGAGTCACTGGGATTACAAATATGCACTGCCATGACCAGTTTGATTTCACTTCTGAGTGGCACTTTTTGTTGTTGTTAAGCAAATATTAACTGATATTGATTTCTCAATGGCTTAAGAATTTTCAAAAGGAATAAAGTCTGTCTAGGTCAGGGTGGTAATCAATCTATAAAATTTTTATTTAAATCTTAATTCAGAAGAGACTGAACTACATTGATAATGAATAGATCATAGGGATAGAAATATCATAAAATGATGAAGGGTATTGATTGATTATTGGATCTAATGGCTTTAAAACTTTGAAAAGCCTTTGAGAAGCCTTTGAGAAGCCTTTGAGAAGGTTCCCAAAAGCATTTTGAAAGAATGTGTATGTAAAAGTGGGGAGGAATAGTTAGCTGATTGTGTAGAGGAAATGAACCATATTATCAACTGGCCCATGTTTCTTGTTTGTCTGCAAGAATGCAGGAAGCTTAAGAGGCTTTGACAAACTCTTCATGGAAATCAAGATAAACTGCTTACAGCATTAATCTAATCTACTGTTCAAACTCCTAGTCAAATACAAGGTTAATTTTATGTATTTAATTTATTGTAAACTCATGTAGGTTTTTGCTAATCAATTCTTCTATTGCAGGGACTCAGCATTCATCATTGTTCTCCAATTACTTCAGGAATTCTTACTAAGTCGCTTATTAATTTTTCAGCACCACTTATTTTTTCTGTCTTTTGAGAACTGGGATATTTGCCTTATCTCTTAAACATCATTTCAAAGATATCTAAAGGAAATTCTTGTGCCTTTAACTGCTAACTTCCCTGTAGTCTTTTGATATAAAATTTATCTGACTTTAGAAATTCAGAATAATATGTAAAATAATACAGTGCTTTCTTATTCTCTGCTTCTTAAAATATTAGATGATTTGCCTTAATATAAGCACTTCTGTTAGTAATAATAATTGTTCTGTTGTTTATATATAATCAGTACCAACCTTTGTCTTGCTCTGATAAGCCATGAAGGACTTCCCATCTTTTTCCCTTAAAGATTTGAACCACTCTTACATGTTCCTTTTTCCATGTTTCCTATAAGTGTTTCTAAAACCTGAGAGCATGCTCTCTCTTTGGTCTTCCCACTTTTCCTTTGAGCAGTTAAGAATTTAGCAATGACTGAAGATGTTTTTCATTCATTACAATAGAGGGGGTGGGGCAATCCTGGCATCCAGAAGGTAGGGAGCTGGGAGGCTGCTAAACATCTTCAGTGCACAGGACAATCCCCACAACAAAGAGTGTCCAATTCCAAAGGTCAATGACAAGAAATCCTGCTTTGCAGGTCTCACATATCTTACCATGGCTAACTACATGATTATAAGTCAGAATTTTGTTTGGAGAATGTCTTGAAATTTCATGTGACTTCATTCCTTTTATTTTTAGTATTTGCCTATAGGATCACACCTATTTTTTAATTGAGCTTTCTGGAACCTACATATTTAAAGTCTAGGAATCATGATCTAACTGGATTATCCAGTTTTCTCTTCCTTGATTATTACCAGTACCAAAATGACAATGGTCACATTATCTTTAAGCTCATGTCATGGCTATGTTACTAAATAGTGCTTTGTCTGAATGACTTGTAGATTATTTCCCTTACTGCTTCTACTTGAGGATAAAGAAGGATTCATTAAGGCAAGACAATAATCATCTGTTTAATGACCGTCCTGGATTTCTGTGCCCAATGTTATTCTTTAATAATCATTCATTCATTCTACAGATATTTTTAGAATACCTATCATGTTCTAGAAAATGTTTTATGTTCAAAATTCTGGAGTGAATAAGATAAAAACTCTACTTTTATGGTGATTATGTTCTAGTGGAAATCAAAAATTTCCCCATTTTCTTTAACCATTTTGATCTTGTTCTACTATATGTTAAAAACTAAATTTCAACAACAAAATAATCAGTTACAAAAGTTTGTCCATATTTTTTTTCACATACACCTTCTGTTTCTTGGGAACTGTCAGGAACCCCTCCATTAATTTCTGAGCTTCACTTTTTGCAGATGTCAATCTATTTTCAGTTATAACTTACTTGGTGTGCATTCTAAAAGTCTGACTTTGGAATAAATTTTGATGGAGGGAAATCAAATATTTAATGAGCTGAACCAGTGTTAGTAAAAATAGTCAATCTGGCTCTCAAGGAAAAATAGTCATACAAGTAAAGATGGAAAACTGTGAGAGGAAAGGGGTCAGTCATGCTTGAAACTTAATTTATTTGCTGTCCCAAAAGAAAAAGAAAAATGAAATTAAAAAATGGCAAGAAAAAGAGACGAAAAGAAGAGCAATAATATCTATTGCTAGAGTAATTGTAACTCAGTAATTCTTTTCTCTGATGGTATTTCTATCCCTGGAGAACTCTTTAGAATTTCATACTTATTTTATGGCTTATTCCTCAATAATCGTGGATAAAAGCATGATTTCTTTCTTAGGAACTCAGAAGCTGAAATGAAGCAAAATATCATAATTTTCATATTCTAACCTGAATATTCTTTGATTTTATTTTATAGATTGTTTTTTTCCTTTCCTGGTGCTTGTTTTCTTACTCTATGCAGGAATATATATTCTCTTGTTAAATAGTCTACTAATATGTTAAAATGTGAAAAAAAATCTGATGCTCTAAAATTCTCACACTTACAATATTTAACTTACAAATATTACGTTTACTAGAAGCTGATTCTCACCTTCTCAATTTAGAAATAAATTGAGATCTTTCCTAACTAGGAGGTTTTTGTCATAAAAAATATCAAGAAACAACACACATATGACTTTAGAATATTGATTGTATTTTCTAGAGTTTATGGAAAATGAGATAAATTCTAATACTATGGCTTATAACTGGCTTTCTAGTGATGATTCTGAAACAGAAAACCACTTAATTTATTCTTAAAAGTCACAGTGGTACTGATGGATTACAGAGAAATTGCCTTTGTTATTCAAGCAAAGCCAAGAGGAGTCACTTCTTTTTTCAAGTTCAGGCAACATTCTGAACATGGGCAAGTTACCTGGTTTCCAGGAACCTAGATTTCCTCAACTGTGAGCTGGGTAAAAATATTTCATAGTGTCATTATGGAAACTAAATGTGAAAATACACTTTAGTATTTGCTATAGAGAAATTATGTAATGAAGTGATGTTCCTGTTTCATAACTTCAGGCACAGACTGTTGTATTTCATTTGATAGAAAAAAATGCTAAAAGAACCTTAAAGAATATCTAGTGTACCAAGCATCTGATGCTAGAATAGTTTTGTCCCCTAAGCACTAGCCTGTGCTTTAATTGCTCTAATAAAATAAAAAGTGTTACCTCCTAAGGCAACAGACATTGGTAAAAATTATGTTGAAACTTATGAGACTGCCACTTGTACAGGTCAAAACAGCCCAATATTGGCAAACTTCATGAGTCAAACTAAAACAAATCCTATTCCCAAAATAATTCTATATGCTAAAAATGTGATATGACTTGATAAGGCTAGAACGTAGAAGTAGCTGTCTTAGCTGTTAAAAACCATTGCAAAAAAATACTTTTTGAGAGGAAGTATAGTCATTAGGAGCCTAGAGCAGTGTCAATAAGGTATAATCTATGGGCCAAATGTAGTTCACTATTTTGTATAGCCCATAGGGTAAGAATTCTATTTGCATGTTTAAACAGGGGAAAAAATCTGAAGAATAGTTTGTGACACATGGGATTTATATGAAATTTAAAATTTCAGTGTCCATAAATGAAGATTTTTTTTGGAACACAGCCATACTCCTTCATTTACATATTACCTGAGTCTGTTTTTCTGCTGCAAAGACCTAGTGAGGTAGTTGAGACTGTGACTTAACAGCTCTTAAAGCCTAAATACTACCTATCCTTTCAGGGAAAAAAATTTGTTGAGCCCTATTCTAGAGTCAGACTGCCTGCATTCAAATGCCAATGTCATTATTTCTTGACTGTGTAATCTAAGCAAATTGCTTAATATTTCTGAGCCTTAGTTTCTACATTTTTAAAAAGGACATGATATTAGCACCTACTCAAGGACAATATTAAGTGCCTAGCATATCACAAGTACACTATAAATGTTACCATGATTATTAATTACAACACTTTTCTGGAATGCCATTGTAAATGATTTTAAAAAAAACCTACAAAAGCTGGAAAGCTCAAATAGGTTATGACTTTTGCATCAACATCATGATATGAAATTCAAACAACTTTCATCAGCATCTATGTACTTAGTAGTAAAACACAACCACTTGCTCATATTTTAATATTTACATCTCACTCTAACACGTGGTTCATTTCAAGTTAAAAATATTTAGGCTTCTAAATTTGCAAATGCTAAGCTGCAACTTAGGGGCTGTTTTGTCTCTTGGACAATGAACATCTGCTGAAACAATTTGTCCAATGGAGCATTTGCTTCTGCTGGCCATTTTTTTTTTAAGAAATGGAAAAAGGATCATTGTTTAACTTCAACTCTTCTCATCTTCTAAACCAAGAAACAGTTTCTCTTGGGACAGCATGTTTCTAGGACTTGGAAATGTGAAGGGGCCTCAACTTTTTATTTATTTTTTCTCATTTTGAAATAAGGTAAGTAAAGTTTCATTTTGAGTGTCTTATCTTTTTTTCTTTCTTATTTAAATATTGTTTGAAAGACCATAGGCTTCCCACCTCCCACTGTCCCAAGATTTTAAGATTCTGTATTGACTTGAGTTCTGTAGCACTTTACAAACCTAAAAAAGACTAGGGGTGGGGTAGCGTTATCACACAGCAGAAGCAAGGTTTTATATTAGAAAGGCTCCTTAGAAAGGTCTTAGATCTATTACTTATTGTATGCAAAGCTGGACAGGTCTTGAGGGAAGAGAATCCAAAATCTTGAAAATAAAATAAAATCCTCTCAAAGCTAAAATTCAATAGCAGCCTAGAGATAATAGATGGCTTAGTAAGGAGGACCGATAAACTTCAAGTCTAAGGCTTATCAGTTAGGTTACTTCTCCAGCTTTTCTGCATTAGTTTCCCCAGGGAAAGTGAAGAGCGGACACTTGAAGCCCTCAGCTTTATGAGGCATCCTTAAGGAGTTGGAGAATAATAACTATTAGGGTTATCTGGGTAAACCAGTTTCAATTAAAGATGCTTCTTTTGTTACCTTGCTTAAAAGAGCTTCTGGTCCTTGGAGATTACAGCAAGAACAGTGAGTCTATCTGAAATGGGGAAGGGAAAGAAAGAGTCAAATTTCATGTTAATTCATAAGCTTTAATTGTTGTTTACAGTATTTCAATAGGACAAGGCAGGCTAAGAAGAGACCTGCAAATCAATATTTAAGCATTGAAGAGTTTCTATTTGCCATAGGAGTGAGGAACCTTGCTGTTTTCAAACAGAATTGATTGTATTACATATAAATTATTCCTAATATTATTTTATTAGTATGTTTCTTTATACAGTGGTTGAATATATAAAGAAGAAATTCAGTTACCAACTCAGAAATAGTTTGCCACGTGTTATGTATTTTGCCACTTAGTTAAAATCTTTAGCATTCTTTGGTACAGAGCCTTAGGATGCTTGTGGGATGGAGGGAAATTTTCCTCTGAGTGAACTGTAAGAATCTTTTGGATGACAGTCAAACACTTCTGTAATTTCCTTCACCATTTTTAGATTCTTTGGCATCACTTATTTCAAGTATGACTCTGGAATCTCAGGAAGATGCCACACATTATTTTGAATGTTGTGTTTTAATATAATATCAGGCAAAATGTATTCTTAGAGAATTCAGAAAAGTAGGTAGGATGCTTTTTTCTCCTTATCTTTTATCAAAACACAAAACTTTAATTAAGGATCAAATGGAGCTTCTCGTCAGTTTCCTACCTGTGAAATTAGATGAGAAAGGAATTTTATTCTCTGGCTACAGGCAGTAACAGATTTATATGTACTGGGTGGAAAGAATTGAGAAGAAGGGAAACCATAGACTTATCTCTTAAACTATCAAATGGTTCAAATATTTGGTTCAAAGTTGTGAAGTTGTTTTGTCCTGGATACTAGCACTTGAGTCCTCTTCATTTAAACTTTTTAGAAGAATGATTTTGATAATACTTTGAAATTAACTTTCTCTTATCATTTTCCAAATCAAATAAACCTTAGATTTAAAATCCTATCCCTGTTGGCTACTCTAATTCCCTTAAACAAGCATGTTAAATTTGTTGTTCCGGCACCAATAGACAGAGAAAGAAAAAGCAAGGACAGACTTCATGAGATCATCTAATCCATATTAACGCCATTGAAATTAGTTGGTTCCTTAGTTTAAGGTTCCCAAGGGATTTGTTATACCTGAAATTGCAATATGACTAGGTACCTAATAGTAAAAGAGGTTTGTTTGCCTTTCTGATCAAGAATCACTGCAGTATCAAACAAAGGATGAATTCTTTCCTAAGAAGCTTATGACTAATTCAGGTCTCTACAAGCATTCCAGGAACAAGATTCTTTTTCGTTACCAAGATCATAAGTGTGATTTTGGCCCAGAAGCTTAAAAACTACAGCACATGTGCAGTGTCTCACTTGTTCTGTGAACCATTTTTTTTCATTCCTGTGTTCCAATTTTTTTCTATTCTTGTTATATTGGGAAACAGCAGGTACAAGTATTTTTAGCTGGCTTACCAGAATCAGTCTCTACCCCAGCTAACGTATTTAAACTAACAATAATAACAACAAATATTTAGCAGAAAAAACTCCCTGCTCACTATATTCTAGCTCCTGCCCCATTATTTAACTTTGTGACCTTGGGCAAGTCATTTATGTTCTCTGAATCTTTTTTCCTTTTCTATGGAAAATAAGAGAGTAAGTCTAAAGAACTGTAAGAATGGGGCTGGGGTTGTGGCTCAGTGGCAAAGCATTTGCCTTGCACATGTGAAGCACTGGGTTTGAGCCTCAGCACCACATAAAAATAAATAAACAAAATAAAGATATTGCATCCATCAATAAAAAAAAAACTGTAAGAGTCTCTTTTGACTCCAATAGTCCCAACCTATCATAAAGCAAATTTGAAGCAATTTTGTGACCTTTATCATAAAGAAAGGGGAGTGGGAAGGAGACATGTCAGGAATTCTTCTTCACTCTACCACTCCCACAAGGGCAGCAGACTTTAGCCATGACCCCATTTTCATTAATTATCTTAATTCTTTGGGTAAAATTTCACAGAAAGCTAATGTATTTAAAGTTGATGAGGAGAGATATTCTGAGTTGTAATCTTTTATTTTACACATTTTTAAAAATCAGTTTTAAGGCTTGAAACTTGGTATGTTTTAGAATAGAAAACTGAATAACATATCATGTGTTAGTCTCTGAGGAAATAACAGTTACTGATGCTAATCATTCACATTGGCATTTACTTTTCCCTTGTAATTAATAAAATACAATTTTTCATCATGTATTTCTCTCTAGCACTGCTTTATTAAAACTCTCCAGAAAAGTTCAAAATATACTCTAGTGATAAAGTGTTTATAAAGATTAACTTTTAGTGATTCAATATCATGGACATGAACAAATGGAATCTTTTCTCAAGAATTCAACTCTTCATTAATGGCTTTGAAGGTGGGGGAAGAAAGAAATTTTGTTGAAAAACCCTTTATTGCTGTTCTTGAGATTGCCTCAAATGGTAGACATGTGCAAAGACTATCACTATAAGAAAATTACTGGAGATATTTGATGATTATAAAATAACCAGTTACGCTCAGATAATATAATCAAAACACTGGAAATAGGAAAAGGAGCTAGTTGTGTTTCACTTCCTAAATTTTTATGTTCAAAAGCAGAAATGTTTTGTTTACTTCTTGTTTTGTGGAGCTGTTGCAAAAATGTTATTTCATTGCAAAGTTAGAGATAGTGAGTTTTACTTAACTGTGAGGAAAGCCTAATTACTAGGTACATGCCAAAGTGTCACTGTAGACTTGGTTTAACATCAAAGATCTAGAAGAATGTCCTTTCTATTAGATGATGTTAGGAATCAGCCTTGGTGATACTTTACATTATCTTTCAAAGATAAAAATATTCTTCATTTTAACTATCATCTGTTTAGTGTATCAGGTTGACAATATTAGGCTGGCTCAATGGCACCATGGAGTATTATTATCCATTACAGAAAAAATTGTTCATGGCAGATAACAGATAGAAGAAGAGCTGGTGATCAGTTACAATGCTCATGTTCATAAGTTTTTGTCACTACTGAAAAAAGTAAATAAAAATTCCCAGAGAATCTACAGTACCTGAATTATGCAAAGTTAAAAATGTACACACATTATAAAACTAAAATAATGTAGTTTTTTACCTTTTATTACAAATTACAGGAGATTCCAATTTAAGTGCCTATGGCTTTCAACTTTAAAACCTTTAATTTTCTAGTTTGTTTTCAAAGTGGATTCTATTAACTATTATTTGAAAATTAAAATTATACTACAGATTGATTTTGACAAATGGAGAAAATAATCTAATTTTTCATTTGAATTCCTGAAGTAACCACAGAGAAAGTCAGTAACTTTGTAAATATAATAATGTCTCCAGGAGCCTGTGAAAGTCAGAATGGATATAACTGTATAAAAGATTAACCTATGAAGATAATGTCCAAGTACATTATTTTCTTCAACTGTCCTGATTCAAGGGAGCCTCACTGGAGAAGAATTCAAATAATAAGATAATAGCTGTCTTAATACTCAGATTCATTAGACATTTGTCCAAGATAACTTAGAATCACAAATAGAGTACTTTCATTTTTGCACAGAAAGAAAGGGTGAAGAAATTCAGAAGTTAGATTTCTAAAAAGATCATTAAAACACTTCTCATGTAGGTGTTTGCCCACAGGAAGTATTGGCTATCTGTGTGGCCCTAGTCATCTAGTTTAGTTTCCTTGAATAAAAATGGCCCCACTTTTATCCATACACTGGGTATCTCATTTAGTGTGAAACATAATTTTCTTGTTTCTCCTTCTATCACTCCCACCTCCGAGGAGCTCCACTCCTAAGGGAGTTCTGAATCTCATGGGGGGTTGTTCTCCTCATTTTACCCTTTCATTATTGTCTCCCACTGTGCGGAAATCTCTTTCCCATCCATTCCTCTTTTAACTATCCCTTTCTATTCATCCTGCAAGAACCCAAATACGTGCACATGTTTTTCTTTATCTCCCTAAAACACACTTTATACTAGTGGAGTTGAAGATCCGGTGTATTTCCTGAGATATGAGGACAGTATAGGACAGCATAGGCATGCTTGTTCACTAGTCATCCTGGCCACTGGCCTGCACTTGCTCAGGCCCTGGCTTCTGGTGCTTTGCTGGGCTGGCTGCCTTACCTTTTGCTATTCCCCTACTGCTTTCGCTGGGCATGAAAAACTTGCCTCATCCATCTCTAGTTAAAGCAAAATTTACAGTAGTTTTGATTTGCATTTCTCTAATTACTAGAGATGTTAAACATTTTTTCATGTATTTGTTGATTGATTGTATATCTTCTTCTGAGAAGTATCTGTTCAGCTCCTTGGCCCATTTCTTGGTTGGGTTGTTTGTTTTTTTGGTGTTAAGTTTTTCAAGTTCTTTTTTTTTTTTTAAATATTTATTTTTTTAGTTGTAGGTGGACAGAATAGCTTTATTTTATTTTTATGTGGTGCTGAGGATCGAACCCAGTCCCTCCCGCGTGCTAGGCGAGCACGCTGCCACTGCGCCATGACCCCAGCCCTCGAGTTCTTTATATATCCTGGAGATCAGTGCTTTGACATGTGTGTGGCAAAAATTCGCTCCCAAAATGTAGGCTCTCTTCACCTTATTGATTGTTTCTTTTGCTGATAAGAAGCTTTTTAGTTTAAATCCAATCCCTTTAATTAATTCTCGATTTTATTTCTTGTGCTTTAGGAGTCTTGTTAAGGACATCAGGGCCTAATCTGATATGATGAAGATTTGGGCCTACTTTTTCTTCTATTAGGCACAGGGGCTCTGGTTTAATTCCTAGGTCCTTGATCCACTTTGAATTGAGTTTTGTACATGGTGAGATATAGAGGTTTAGTTTCATTTTGCTTTTACAGTTTTCCCAGCACCATTTGTTAAAGAGCCTATGTTTTCTCCAATGTATGTTTTTGGTGCCTTTGTCTAGTATAAGATATCTATATTTAAGTGAATTTGTCTCTGTGTCTTCTGTTCTGTATCATTGCTCTACATGTCTATTTTGGTGCCAATACCATGCCATTTTTGTTACTATAGCTTTGTGGTATATTTTAAGATCTGGTATTGTAATGCCTCCTACTTTATTCTTGCTAAGGATTGCTTTGGCTATTCTCAGTTTCTTATTTTTACAAATGAATTTCATGATTGTTTTTCTATTTCTATAAGGAATAATGTTGGGATTTTAATTGAAATTGCATTGAATCTGTATAGCACTTTCAGTAGCATGGTCATTTTGACAATATTGATTCTGCCTATCCAGGAACATAGGAGATTTTTCCATCTTCTAAGGTCTTGTACAATTTCTTTCTTTAGTGTCCTGTAGTTGTCATTGTAGAGGTCTTTCACCTCTCTTGTTAGATTGATTCCCAAGTATTTTATTTTTTTGAGGCTATTGTGAATGGGGTAGTTTTCCTAATTTCTCTTTCAGAGGATTCATCACTGACGTATTGAAATGCATTTGATTTATTGGTGTTGATTTTATATCCTACTACTTTGATGAATTCATTTATTAATTCTAAAAGTCTGGTGGAATTTTTTGGATCCTCTAAGTATAGTATCATGTCATCAGCAAATAATGATAGTTTGAGTTCTTCTTTTCCTATTCATATCCCTTTAATTTCTTTCATCTATCTAATTTCTCTGGCTAGAGTTTCAAGGACTATGTTGAATAGAAGTGGTGAAAGAGGGCATCCCTGTATTGTTCCCATTTTTAGAGGGAATGCTTCCAGTTTTTCTCCATTTAAGATGATATTGGCTTTGGGTTTAGCATAGATAGCTTTTACAATGTTGAGGTATGTTCCTACTATCCTTAGTTTTTCTAGTGTTTTGAACATGAAAAGATGCTGTATTTTGTCAAATGCTTTCTCTGCATCAATTGATATGATTCAATCATATGATTGATTCTTCATCAATCATATGATTCTTTAATGTTTAAATTTGTTGATGTGATGGATTATGTTTATTGATTTCCATATGTTGAACCAACCTCGCATACCTGGGATGAAACCCACTTGATTATAGTTCACTATTTTTTAAGTATGTTTTTGTATGTGATCTGTCAAATTTTTATTGAGAATTTTTGCATCTATGTTCATCAGGGATAGTGGTCTGAAATTTTCTTTCTTTGATGTGTCTCTGTCTGGTTTTGGTATCAGGGTGATACTAGCCTCATAGAATGAGTTTGGAATGGTTCCCTCCTTTTCTATTTCATGGAATAATTTGAAGAGTATTGGTATTAATTCTTCTTTGTAAGTCTTGTAGAACTTGGCTGAAAATCCATCTGGTCCTGGGATTTTCTTGTTTGGTAGGCTTTTGAAGTCTTCTATTTCCTTGCTTGAAATTGATATGTTTCAGTCATGTATGTCCTCCTGGTTCAGTTTGTGTAGGTCATATGCCTCTAGAAATTTGTCAATGTCTTTGAGGTTTTCTATTTTACTGGAGTATAAATCTTCAAAATAGTTTCTAATTATCTTCTGTATTTCAATAGTGTCTATTGTGATATTTCTATTTTCATTACAAATTTTAGTAATTTGAGTTTTTTTCTCTCCTTTTCATTAGAGTTGTTAAGGGTTGGTCAATTTTATTGATTTTTTCAAAGAACCAGATTTTTGTTTTGTAAATTTTTTGAATTGTTTCTTTTGTTTCAATTTCATTGATTTCAGCCCTAATTTTAATTATTTCCTGTCTTCTGCTTCTTTTGGTATTGGTTTGTTCCTCTTTTTCTACGGCTTTGAATTGTAATGTCAGGCCATTTATTTGTTGATTTTTTATTCTTTTAATGAATGAGCTTAATGCAATGAACTTTCCTTTTATCACTGCCTTCATAGTGTCCAGAGATTTTGATATGTGGTATTAGAGTTCTCATTTACTTCTAAGAATTTTTATCTCCTCTCTGATGTTTTCTGTTATTCATGCCTCATTCAATAGCATATTATTTAGTCTTCAGATATTGGAGTAGCTTCTATTTTTTAATCTGTCATTGATTTCTAATTTCATTCCATTATGGTCAGATAGATTCAGGGTAGTATCTCTATTTTTGTATTTGCTAAGACTTGCTTTGTGGCATAACATATGATCTATTTTGGAGAAGGATCCATGTGCTGCTGAGAAAAAGTGCATTTGCTTGTTAATGAATGGACTATTCTATATATGTCTGTTAAGTCTAAATTATTGATTGTTGTATTGAGTTCTATGGTTTCTTTGTTTAGTTTTTATTTGGAATATCTATCCAGTGGTGAAAGAGGCATGTTAAAGTCACCCAGTATTATTATGTTTTGGTCTATTTGATTATTGAAGTTGAGAAGGGTTTGTTTGATATACTTAGATGCCCCATTGTTTGGAGCATAGATATTTAAGATTGTTATATCTTGTTGATGTGTGATTCCCTTAAGCAGTATGAAATGCCTTTATTAATCCCTTTTCACTAACTTTGGTTTGAAGTCTACTTTATCTGATATTAGGATGGAAACCCCTGCTTGTTTGTGTGGTCCATGTGAGTGATATGTGTTTTCCCACCCTTTCACCTTCAGTCTGTGGATGTATTTTCCTGTGAGATGAGTCTCTTGAAGGCAGCATATTGCTGGGTACTTTTTAATCCAATCTGCCAGTGTATGTCTTTTAATTGATGAGTTTTGGCCATTGACATTCAGGCTTATTATTGATACATGGTTTGTATTCCCTGTTATTTTGGTTTATTTTAGTTTTTGACTTGCTTTCTCCTTTGATTGATCTTTCCTTTAGTATAGTTCCTCCCTTTATAGATTTTCATTGTTGTTTTTCATTTCCTCCTTGTGGAATATTTTGCCAAGAATGTTCTGTAGTACAGGCTTTCTTGTTGTAAATTCTTGTAACTTTTGTTTATCTTGGAAAGTTTTTATTCAGTCATCAAATCTAAAGCTTAATTTTGCTGGATATAAGATTCTTGGTTGTCCATTGTCATCCATTGTCTTTCAGAGCTTGGTATATGTTATTCCAGGCTCTTCTAGATTCGAGGGTCTGGGTTGAGAAGTCTGCAGAGATCCTAGTTGGTTTCCCCCTACATAAAATCTGATTCTTTTCTCTTGTGGCTTTTAAAATTCTTTCCTTATTTCTGTATGCTAGGCATTTTTATTATATGTGCCTTGGTGTAGATCTGTTGTGATTTTGTGCATTTGGTGTCCTAGAAGCTTCTTGTATTTGATTTTCCAATTCATTCTTCATGTTTGGAAAATTTTCTGATATTATTTCATTGACTAGATCATTCATTCCTTTGGTTTGTAACTCTATGCCTTCCTCTATCCCAATAATTCTTAAATTTGTTTTTTTCATGTTATCCCATAATTTTTGGATGTTCTGATCGTGGTTTCTTACCATCTTCACTGTGTGGTCAACTCTGTTTTCAAGATTATATATTTTGTCTTCATTGTCTGAGGTTCTGTTTTCCAAGTGACCTACTATGCTGGTGATGCTTTCTATTGAGTTTTAAATTTGGTTTATTGTTTCTTTCATTTCAAGGATTTCTTTTTGTTTGTTTGTTTTCAGAATCTCTATCTCCTTATTGAAGTAATCTTTTGCTTCCTGTATTTGCCTATGTAGCTCTTTATCGAAATGATTTTTGTTGCCTATGTTTGCTCTCCTATATCATCCTTTAATTCACAGAACATTTTAATTATGTACATCCTGAACTCCTTCTATGACATTTCTTCTGCTGTGCTGTCCATTGATTCTAATAATGAAGTATCTTGGTTTGTTTGGAGCACATTCTTCCCTTGTTTTTTCATGTTGTTCCTGTGTCTTCACTAGCACTATGGATCTGAGATGTTACAGTCTAGCACTATGGATTTGAGATGTTACAGTTTTTATCCTGTAGGCTTATAGTTTCCCTGCAGGCTCCCAATATCTCTCCTTTAACAAGGAGATCAATATTAACAGATCGCAATACAAACAATATATAGCCTTAAACCAAATAACTCCCAATAAGATGTTTATGATTTTGTCATAATATACAGAAATGGTGAGTTCAATTATTATCTACAATATAAATAGTAGGTTTGCAAATGTTGGGGTTGTGTGGGTGGGAAAAGAGAAAGAGAAAAAAATAAGAAAAAGAAAAAAGATAATAGAAAAAAGTCTCAAGGCAGATTAAAGGATTATTTCTGTTGGAGTTCAATGTTTTTCCTGCTTCTCTTCTCATTCAGTGGGTGGGGTTGCCTGTTGCTTGCTAGTAATACCACCCTCAGGATGGTGAAAGTTATTAGGGTAGAAGGGTTGGTCTTGGAGGCAGAACCTAGAGGTTGGGCATAAATAAGCCAGTCCCTGCTAGAAGACGACACCCCAAGGATCTCCTTCTGGGCCCTCTTGTGTGATGTGGGCGCCTGGTCTTATCTCCTTATATCGCCTGTAGATATCACAACTCTTGGTCTCTAATTTAGTCTCCAAATTGAACCACCTCCCTCCCTTTTTACTCCTTTTCTACAATAAGGAACCTCTGTCTCAGGAAGTCTATGGACTGTGGTCTGGGGCTTGCGCACCTGTCATGGAGAGCTGTTTGGTGTTGGGCAGATCAGGTCTAGGCTTTGCAAGCTACAGTCTGGCCACATAGCTGCAAGTGCTGTGCTGGGTTAGTGGCTGCAGGGGAGAGTGGGGAGCCGGGGAACTACAGGAACCTTGATATTGCTTCTGGGCCCTAGCCAGTGTCCCAAGCTAGAAGTTGCCCCAACTAAAGATGGCAATGGCAGTAGTGAGTATAATCCAAGATGGTGACAAAGGTGCCCCAGAATGGAGGTGGCTGCTTTCAGAGATGGGGTGTTGGAGTGGGCTGGGCAGTGGTGTTGGGTGACATGTTTGGAGATGCAGCTGTTTGGCATGCAGTGTTGTGACAGGTAGCTTTCTCCAGATCCTGTCCAGTGTCCCCAGGTGCAGGTTATTGCATGAAGGGGACTGTCGCAGGTGTTGCAGTGTCCCAAGATGGCGGCAACTGGGGGAGCCTCATGCTTTTATATGGGTACCCCACAGGAGCAGCAGCCAGGGGTCCTGCTTGAGAGCAGTGACTGGGGGTCCTGTTTGGGAGTGGTGGTCAGAGTTCCTGTGTGGGTGGGCGGCCAGGGATCCTGCATGGTGTGTGGGCACTTATGCTGGGGGTCCTGCATGAGAGCAGGTCCTGTGTGGGTGAGCAACCGGAGGACCTGTGCAAGCAGGAGACCAGGATTCCTGCATGGGAGCAGCCGTCCGGGGTCCTCTAATAACTTGCAGAGAAACAGTATTCCCACTGCTTGAATCCCAGTTCACAGAGCAATAAGGGATGCAGCCTCCCTCTAGGCCACCATCTTGGATCCCCCCAATCCTATTTGATTCTACTTGAAATTTGTCTCTTCCCTGTTTAGCTACCCTAGTCCAAATATCTTTTCAAATGCTTCCTATCCTATTGTTTGGGGGGAGGCACTTCTGGCCAACTTTGAGTGACTGGGATGTAAGGAGAGGCTGAAATTAACTGACAATAGTGTAATAGGACAAGTTTATTTTCATATGCAAGTTTATTTTCACCCCCTAAAAAGTGACTTCCTGAACAGGTAAAAGTAAGTGTTTATAGACCTGCTTAATAAAGAGGGAGGATGAAAATTCAAATGACTTTAGGTTCTAAGGAAGCTTGTTTATACTTTTTTTTTTTTTTTTTCTGGAATGTCCCAGCGCCCCAGGCCAACTGCCTCCCTGGCTGCAGACTTCCTGAAGGGGCAATTTGTGGCAGCTGACTCTTTGTGCTAGTCCGATAAGAGAAATTTAGATAAGTCCTTTTTCTGTATCTGTTGTATCTCAGATATTTTCACTTTGCAATTACTCCAATTTGGTGGGTTGGTGGTCCCTAGATTATCTCCCTACATCCAGCTTTATTTCTTACTAATCTGTTCCCCTCACTGCCACCAGAAATATTTCTTAAACACCCGATCATAGTGTCCCCCCTTACAAATACTTCAGTGGCTTTTCACTGCCAAGGATTATGATTTATAATCCAAGATTTACTACTTGCCTACTAAAGCTTAAAGAACAAAAGAGTAAAATTGTAAATGAATCTAGCCTAGATGGCTAGAGTTGACTTACATGGCAGAAGATGTATGGCAAAGTGGTTAAGTTATGATACGCAAAATGTCCATCTTTGGTGCCACCTCACACGAGTGTATTTCACAGATTTTACTTGTAAAAAAAGGACTGCTTTGGGCAACATGCCACATACCAAATCTTTTCCTCTTCCCTTAAGTCTTAATTAACATTTTACTCCTTGAGGGCCTTACTGAAATGCCTGGCTAAGTTCATAAGCTCATTCTTAGGAAAGTTAATAAGCTAATGTACTATGTATCTTCACATACAGTGTTTCCATTTGACTAAGGTCCTTCACAACTTACTCCACAGAAAAATCTGTAGAAGGATTTTCAGACACTGAAGCAAAAAAGTGAGAAAAAAATTTGAGCAATGGGCTTTTGTACTATTTATGACTAGAAATGGCCTCACAGGAAAGAATTCTATTGCCTTTGTATAATCTGAGCCAGTCAGGAGAATGGTTCATGCTCCCCTATGTAACCCTATTACGTGGCATAATAGTGGTTTTGTGGTGTCCAGTTGTGATTATATTTGAATCATCCATACTTTTTAAAAATAACTTTATTTAAATATAATTTACATGCCATAAATCCACCCATTTAAAATATACAGTTCAGTGGGGTTTTTTGTTGTTGCTCATTCACAGAGTTGCATAAACTATCACCGCTAATTTTCAGTGTCATCATTGTCACCATATCCCTGTAACCCATCAGCATTCATCCCCCATTCCTGTTTCCAGTAGCACAACCTGCATTTGGTAATAAATTATTTTCTGGCTCTACAGATATTCCTAATTCTGTGTTTTCACATAAATGGAATCATGTAATATGTGTTTTTTTAAATGACTTTCACCTCACCTGATGTTTTCAAGGTTCATCTATGCTGTGTGTGTTATTCTTTTTCATTGTCAAATAATATTCCATCATATGGATATCCTACAAAATGTTGGTACATTCATCAATTGATGGACATGTGAGCTGTTTCTCCCTTTTGACTATAATAAATAATACTGCTATGGACACATATCCAGAAGTTTTTTTGTGGATATGTTTTCAATTCTCTTGGGCATATACCCAATTGTAGAATGGCCAGGCCACATGGTAATTCTTATTTAACATTTTGAGGAACTGCCAACTTATTTCAAAGTGGCTATACCAGTTTACATTCTCATAAGCAATGCATGAATATTCCAATATCTCTGCATCATTACCAGCATTTGTTATTGCTATGTTTGTGGATGTGAAATGGTATCTCATCATAGTTTTGATTTGTACTTCCCTAATGACTAATAGTGTTGTTGATCTTTTCATGGGCTTATTGGCTAGTTTTATATTCTCTTTGCAGAATGTCTATTTGGAAAAATGTTTGTTCAAATATTTTGCCTAATTTTAATTGGGTTGGGTTTGTTTTTATTTAATCATAAGAGTTCTTTATATATTCTGGATACAAGTCAGATACATGATTTGTAAATATTTTCTCTCATTCTGTGAGTTGTCTTCACTTTTTGTTGGCGTCCTTTGAAATGCAAAAGTTTTAATTTTGAAGAAGTCCAATTTAGCTCTTTTTTGTTGCTTATTCATTTGGAGTTATATCCAAGAAACCATTGCCTAATCCAAGTCATGAAAATTTGCTGTGCCAGGTGGATTTGCTCATGCTTTCTTCTAAGAGTCTTACAATTTTAGTTTTTACAGTTAGGTCTATAGTACATTTAAATATTATTTTGTATACAGTATGAGGTACAAGATCTAATTTAATTCTTTTGCAAATAGATATCTAGTTCTCTAAGTAACTTTATGGAAATTACATGTGGTTATAAACCATACACAGGGAAACTATTGATTAATGTTAGTAGTTAATGTTAGCAATCTGTCACTGAGAATCCCAGCAAGCAAATTTAATTCTGAGAGTCTTCAGGTATTGACACTTGGCTGTGTAAATTTGTGTACACTTCATTTATTGTGGGTACTGCTCTGTTAAATAAATTTCAGATGTCGTATTTTTCTTCTCCAAAGGGAATAATTTACCATATTTAATGCAAAAATGGATGAGAACTTTTGAAAGTAATTAATCTTGATCTATAAAGACCTTAATAATTATTCCATTTATACCCTCCATAAATATTTATTGAGGACCTACTTGGGCTGGGAAAATAATGCCAAGCATGTCGTAATGAACAAAACATAGTTCCTGTCTTTAGGAGCATATTTTACAGAGAAAAGAAAAAAAGATATGGAAGTAGATACATAATAGTTCAGGTGTTATAAAGAAAATAAAAGCAAAGTAAGAGGGCAGACAGTGATACAGAAAGGGGTTGTTAATTTATACAAAGTAGACAGAGAAAGTCTCTTTGATTAAGGTAACATTTAGGTAGAAACCTGAAGGCTGCAGGAAGTATTTATGTAACCATATTAAAGAAAAGCAATCTATGTAGTGGGAACAGCAAGTACAAAAACCTGAGATTGAATTTGCTTGACTCCTCTCAATTTTATGTCTCATGCCAATAGCATAATTTTTGCAGTCATCTCAATTTTACCAGTTTCTTTTAAAATGATTTTACCATAATGGATTCTACATTATATCATATCAAAGAAGATTCAGTGTCATGTTTCAAAAGTCAGTAAGTTAAGATGATAAAACAATGTTTTTCCTATGTGGTCCTGTGCATCCTTGCAAAAGCATTACTTCTGAGACTACAACTTCAACTCAACTCAACAAATATTATTGAATGTCTGTGGTGGTATTTCCCAAGTCAGCCTCTGTGGGCCACAATTGTGGTTCAGAACTTTCACTAGAGACTTAACAATGGTTTGAGTAATTGAGGATAGTTAGTCAGGCCTCGGGAATTTATGATAAATAGGTTTATATTTGGATAATACAGAATTTAGTGAACACTGTCACTGGGATGACTTACTTCCAAATAGTTATATGTTGAGGAATTCAGATGGTTTATGAACAGTCTACCTCAAGCGTCATCAGTATGACACATTGGGTGTGTACAGTGTGGTTAGTTCATCATTTATGCCACATAGGGCTTTGGTAATTCAATGACTCACTGTAGTTGATGTTAGAAAATCAGACATTGCTGCCTATGTACTGCATTTCTACTGAATATTAACATCCAAAGAGAAAACCTACTTGCTATGAAAGATTCAGTGGGTTTTATAGCCATTATTTTTCTTAAAGACATTATCTTTCAGGAACCATACCCTGAAAAAACAGTGTCCAACCTTTCTCTTTCATCCTTGCCCATGTTTATGAGCTCTAGTTCAAATTATCTTGGGTGGCTGGCTAATTGTCAGTGGCCTGGATATATGAAAGCAAGATGATATAATACCTTCCATAGTTAGACTTGGAATTTTCCTGAATGCCCCTAATTTTTACACTTACTAGATAGCCCTTGGTATACTGAAACTTGCGTTCTGTATTTTGGCAGATAAAGCAAACATCTCTTAGTCCCAAGTGGGACTGCTGTCAAGTTGATCTGTGATAGAAACATACACATGGTAAAAAAGATTAGATTAAAAAATCATAGCAGGAGAACAGAGAACAGAATTATGGAACGCCCTCTTGCCTTTTCACCAAAAATATTCAATTCCTACCTACTGATGATGGTATAATAATCTTTCTTGCCCCTGGACTCAGACTAAGCATGTTTTCTCTTGCTTTGTATTTCTGGTACCAGGAATTGAACTCAGGGGTAATCAAACACTGAGCCACATCCCCAGCCCCATTTTGTGTTTTATGTAGAGACAGGGTCTCACTGAGTTGCTTAGCGCCTTGCCATTGCTGAGGCTGGCTTTGAACTTGAAATTCTCCTGTCTCAGCCTCCCAAAGTGCTGGGATTACAGGTGTGTGTCACTGCGCCGGACATGTAGGTCTTATTTTCAACACTGAATTGTACGTATGTCCCCTGACTGCCTGTAGAGGTTCTCAGTAAACACTAAAGTATTATTACTACAGCTTAGGAGTATTAGAGGGATAAATATCACAGCGATCCCATGAGGTGTTTAACTTTGTTTCTGTCTGGATTTTTTTCATATTTATTTAACTTAACAATGTTAATAAAAAAATAGATGATGAGTGAGAAGAAAACTTTTAAGTATGTTTTTCCTGTAAGAATACTTTTTCTTCAGTTTTAACTGACCCATGGTCAGAAATAGAATTCAACTTTTTAAAAAAGCATTGTGTTGAGTTCTGCTGGCTATTTCCTTTTAATTAGGCTGAAATGATGGCCTTTAAAGGGTGTTACCAGATTAAAGCTTTGCCAAGTAAGGAAGGTGGAGTTGAATGGGAATGAGGTTTTGTTTAATCAGGTTGTACAATATTTTGCTGAGACATGTTGGGAAAAGCAATCCAAAGTAATGTAGACTCAGTATGAAATGACAGTTTCATACTGAAATGCAATTTATAAAATTTAGAGATCTTTTGCCGTCCTCTTGGGAATTTACATAAGAGCAATGCTAGGGAAAATCAGCTATTTAAGGTGTACATAGAGGCCTTTCGGTACCATTTATGAGGCTAGAAAAAGAAAACAAAAGAGGTCCACATACAGTATTATAGAGTATAAATCACAGTAAATATCTTTAAATGAAATGTGCTAAATTCTCTGTTCTTTTACTTTAAAAAATATACTTCAGGAAAGTTTTAAATTTAGAATAGTTTGATTCCTTTGAGCTACAGGTTTAAAAAGTAGAGATGCTCAGAAAGCCTACTCCAAAGTCCACAGCCCAGCCTTTTTCTTCCCACCCAAAACCCCTTCCTGCAAGTGAGATTCTCAAAGGCTATGCATGTGGCCACTCCTGCCCACATATCCAAGCTTTATTAAGATTCTGTGCACACATCTGCCACTTGAGTATCCCTTAGGCCCAGGTGTGTCACACAGATGGAACAACCTCTGCCTGGGGACAGATCTGGGAAAGGTGAAGCAGCTCCTGGTCCTATGGGTATGGGATTCTGAGATTCCAGGTAACCAGGGAAGGCAAAGAAAGGCACATGGTGGCTCAGGTTCTGACGCATGAGTTGAAGAGCAGTACTCCTGTTGTGTACTCATGTGAAATCATTGTGTGTCAACTGTTTCAAGCCCTGTTGTCTATATATCTTGTAAAGATATGGAACATTTAATATATAATGGATTATCTTATCTAAGGGAGAGATATATCATGAATGATCCAACAAAATAGGCACAACAGATTTGTGGTTGGATATAGTGCAATGATTAGTTGACTATGGATAGCTAAATGCTTCAAACAAAAATAAGGTGATACTATAAAATGATGAGACAAAAGCACCTCTCAGAAGGGCCTAGAAAGCTGTTTTCCTCATCTTCTTACGGAAGGATCAGTTTTTTCTCACTCCTTTCTGACTGTACTGCACTGTGAGAGTGAGGTTGACTTGGGAGGCCCACTTCCGCTGGTTCTCTCCTCTCTTTGTCTTCACACCCTCTGTCTTTGAGTTCTCTTGCTTTTCTTGTATGCATTTTGGGAGAGATTTTCTTAAAAGTTCTTACCACTTTAACCCTATGAGCTGCACTATCTTTGGCAATGGAGAGAGCTCAAGCTTCATCTTTAGTCCTTTAAACAAAAACCATTGAAGCCTTACCCACATTTACTTTTGTGATAGGGTCAAAATGAGAGAATATAATCAGAGAAATGGAGCATATTAATAAGAAACAATTACCATTTTTGTTTTGAATATGACTTTTTTTTTTTTGTTTTGTACCAGAGATTGAACCCAGGGGTACTTAACCATTGAGCCACATCCCCAGTCCTTTTTTGTATTTCATTTAGAGACAGGGTCTCACTGAATTGCTTAAGGCCTCACTAAGTTGCTGAGTCTGGCTTTGAACTCTTGATACTCTTGCCTCAGCTTCCCGAACCACTGGGATTATAGGTGTGCACCACGGTGCCTGGCCTGAACATGATTTTTTTTAAAGAGATGGTATTTGAGCTAGTGTCCATTTTGGGGGAGGAGATGCCAAACTTGAGCATAGGGAATAAGAAAACCTGTGAAGGTGTATAAGATACAGAAAATAATTCTGAGTAGAATGAATCACTAAATGTTCGAGCAGACAACAAAAACATATATGTTAACTACTCAGATTTAATACTTAATTTGGACTTGAAGTAGTGAATTTACTATATTGTGATCTAATTGGCCAGGATTTATAATGAGACAAGGTATTTTACTGAACTTTTAAGTATTCTATATCCTTGGCTATGATCATTATGACTGTAATGGGTTTCCTTATTACCTGACCATGTTTTTCTACTCTGTCAAGAAGAAAGTGTGTGATGAGCATACATCATATTTAAATAAGCACACAGAGAAAGTGAGCAAGAATGCAAGCCCTCTGGGGACAAGGAAATCTGCCTTTTCATCATTCTTTTTCCAGAACCTTGAAGTTAGAGAGGCCTATATTAGGGTCCTTAATAACTATTTCTTAGCTGACAAAAGAATGTCAATTAATGCAAGTAATTTATATCAAGTACTAACCTTGGCCTAAGGATTAGTGTTTTAGTTTGATTGGTATTTTGAACATTGTATGGATTAAATCTTCTGCTATAGATGAAGAAACTGAGGATCTACAAAATAATATAATTAGTCCCTGATTGCACGGCTTGTGAAATGATCGACTCACCTACCAACTGATACCAACTATCATTTTATTATTTGAATTCCCTCATAATATTGATATATGTCATGAATTTAAATCTTGTTATCTCTATTATACCAAGAGTATAATAGGTATAATAGTAGCTTCCTTTCAAAGTTTGCAGCAGAGTTTGAAATAGGAAAGTCAATAATTTCTGATATAAAATGGCAAAACCCTGTGCCCTAGGTATTTCTAGTTCCCATGCCTTGGGGAAGGGTAGAATTCCCAGTCAGACTTCTAACCTCTTTCTGGTAAAAATCTGTGATTAAGGGCCTGTGATGGTTACATGTAGCACAGAACAAAGTGGGGCAGAAATCAAATGGCTTCAGTCCTACTTTAACCTACTGTCCTGAACCTACCTTTCCAGCTGCCCTCCTGGAGTCTGGGCCTTGGTTACCCAGAACAGTAGTACTTGCCAGGTAGCACTTGGCCTTCCTGTCTGCCTGGACTGTAGCCTGAAGAATAGCAACGTCATGCTCCTCCCAGCCTTGTCTCTACCTCCCACAGCTTTCCTGAGGCTCTCCAAGTCAGTTGGTATCTGCCAGAACCTACCTGTCTGGTTAGACACCCAACATGCTGTTCTGGCTTGGATAACCTCATTGCCATCTAAGCAAAGAACTGCAGAAAACTTGAGACATTTCTTAAACTGGAAAATAAATTATATCTTGTGCTAAGTTAAATTCTGGCACTTTATTATAGTTCTTATGAGGGTCTGTCCTCTGTTCATATGGGCCTGATAGATGACTCTTGAAGAATATA